>CATIWR010616623.1:0-60823 GCA_949677035.1 Omphalea diandra | reverse complement strand
TATATATATATATATATATATATATATATATATATATATAATTTCTCATTAAATTGTTAGATAAAAAGGAGATGTCCATATGGATAGAGGCTACAAATTTTAAATTAAGCATTATGTATATATGTTAAGGCACTAATTGTTTCTCATAAATGCCTAAGTTATTCATGTATAAATGTTAATAAGGACTATGCATTTAATTAAGAAATACTATTATTATTCATTCTATGCTTTTAATGTCTTTAAATATATTATGAAATATCTAAAATGAGTTCACATATGTGAGAGTTAAATGTTAATATTAAGATATTTAATGTAATTAAATTATATGTAAAAGGATTATATGTTAATGATCATGATATGTAATATGTAATGTGGTGAGAATAATGTCAGTCAAGAATGAATAGCTTAATTCTAACTTATGAGAATTTATTTTGTATATGATTTATGACATGAACAAAATGAGAAAAGAAAAACAAAAGAATTTAACTTTGCTTAAATCATATCTCTCATTATTTTATTAATTAGAATTCAAGGAGGTCTTAATATAAATTTAAGATTTTCAATATCAGAATGATATAAAAGTCATAATGGGTCTTTTTATGAGTTAAATTTAACTTATTACAATAACTAAAGGCATTAAGTCTTCTTGTTCTTAGGACTAACGGTCTAGAATTCAGATAGTAACATCAACATTTAGCTTTCAATTTAAAAACTAGTATTCCAAGTTTAAAAATATAACTAAACATTGAAAACTACTTTTTCTATCATTTGGAATATAAAGAGCTAGTATTCAATTTTTTATTAGTATTAACTTTATATTTGTCATTTTACTATTATATTAATTTATATTTCATATAAAATTGACTAAAATAAAAAACAATCATTTATGATTCTAACTCCACTTCAATCACTGAATTACTAAATATTTTATATTTATTAGTCAATCATAATTAATTGTTGACTGCAAAACACTCACTACTAACTATTTAATTGTTGACTGCAAAACACTCACTACTAACTATTACTATTAAATCAAATAAAACTTTAAATGCCAAAAGAGAAAGAAAATTAAATTTTCTCTTGTATGAAAATTAAAAATTTTTGTTTAATTCAGATATATTAAACAACAGTGATAAATCAATTAAAATTATTCACTCAAAACTTATAACTATTAAATAACAATTGATTAAAGAAAGAAGTAGTGGACATTAAATATCTAAATTAAAATTTTTTGCAATAAATAATTTATTTAATTTTTGCATTTATTTTAATTTGTAATAAAAATTAGAAAGTAAAAGACATTTTTATTTGTTAATATGAGTCTTAAAGATATATTAAAAGATTTTTCTTTGAATTGAAACATCCAAAAATATTAAAAATCTTTAAAAAATTAAAATAATCAATTTAAATATTTTAAAAATAATTTTTAATTTTAATTATAAATTTAATATAAAATTTTTATAAAATATATTTAATTGTGAATCATATAATTAAAGAAAAATAATTTATACAACCATATAACAGTTACATCATTAAATTATATATATTTTACCTTTAAATTCAATTATACATAAAATTAAAATAAATATACAAAATTTTAGATAAAACTGTTAAATTTAGAATAAAATGGTAAAAATGTAAAAGGTTTCGGATATTAAAGTGTGATTAGGCTAAGTAAAACAAAAGTAATTAAATCGTTATTCAGATGTTCAACTGCGTCTCCTCTCCTCCTCTTGCAACCAAAAACGCCTACCCACTTATTGAAATCATTTGTAGATTCGGTTTGCAAACCAAACGATGAGCGCTGGTTGTTTAGTTGCAGACTCGGTGTTGAGAACCATTGAGTCAACTCGTTCCGGTCCTTTTTCACCTCTCGTTTCATATTTTCTTTCATAGAATGCTTCAAAATTTACCCACTAGAGAATGGGGTTTAATTTTTTATTTTATTTTCTTGGCAGTGTCTGAAGATCAGCTCTCCATGTGGGTAGTGTGTATTCTTACTCCCATTCTTCAGTTTGTTTAATTGGGTATTTTGGTTTTTGTTCTTTATTTTTTCCTTTTTAATATGCTTTTATGTTTCACTTGGTTGCAGATTGCATTTCTTGTTTGGTAAAAACTTTGAGAAAGCCACTAGGATAGTGGACCAAAGCGGTGTCAAGAGGATCTCTGGTGAACCCAGTGGTCGTTGTATCTTTCAGGTTCATATTCATGTCCCTTGTTTTTATTTTGTGGTGTATCATACTTTATTTTAAGAATGTTATTTTATGATTTGAAACTTGGGGCTAATTTGTGCTTGAAAATGAAAGTGCCTAATATGGGATCAGTTTTGAGATTGAATGAGGCGCTAATCAGCTGTGGATGTTCATCTTTTATAGTGTACATTTGACTGAAAATATTTAGAAAATTTGATTGTTCTGGTTTTGGTAAAATTTTGACAAATGTGGTTGATATTGTGCCAAATGGCAAGTGGTACCGATCGACCAACACTGTTCATAGATTTGGTATATGAAGGTGTAATTAGATAACTGGGAAGAAACCTTTCAAGGTGATCAAAGTTGGACTCACAAATATTCAAGAAAATGGAAGTAAAAAATGCGCAAGATTGATTCATTTTTACTAATTCCTTTAATTAGGTGGTGGGAGAATCACGAAGGAAAGAGGAGTACTTCTGTTTCCCTCAACACTATTGTGCCTGTTACTCGTTTTTTTATGACATTGTAAACAGAGGAGAACAACTTTGTGTAAGATTGTCTTCTTGCTAATTCATCATTTTGGCTTGTGACACCTCCTCTTGCTTTGGTGTGCTAATGGTTAATTCTTCTTTTTCCACTTTTTAATCTTTCCTAGTGTAAGCATCAATTAGCTGCAAGGCTTGCTGCAGCACTGGGAACATGTATCAATGTGAAGGTGTCCGATGAGAAACTAGCGCTGTTACTTGTGAAACTCTAACATGTGTAGGTAGCAGGTGAATTTTGACTTAGAAGATGAACAGGTAATTCATTGTTTATCATTCTTCTGACTTTCTGCAAAACTGCTTTGAGGATATGAAATCCTACATCAGTTATTAGATTCGGAGATAACAACATCCTGTATATTGCACAAAATTGAACCACCATGCCATAGTTGGATCATGGATGCAGTTCAGAAAAATTCATAAGGTGATTGCTATTTTTCTTCCTTTCATACATGGGAAAGCATTAAAATACTGTAATTATTGAACGAAATAACGAACTTCATTTTGTTTAAATATTTTTTATTATCTTGGGAGGTCTGTTCTTTGTTGGTTTTATCACAATATAATAAAATAACATTCTTAGGGCTGTACTGAATCAGAATGCTTTCTGTTGAAATGGGTTTTTAGGTCTCTTATACTGAAAGTGCATTATTCATCAAGCATATAGGTGGAATCTGTTCTTACTTCTTACTAAGTTTGAAAATCAGAAGATTCTATTATAAAATATCTTTTTAGATTTGAGTCTATTGATTGTGAACTCAAGTTCAATTATCATATGACAAAGTGGATTAACTGAATCCTTACTAAAGAAGCAAAATTGTGAATTGAAACATCAGTTGACAAATTTTTTGATTTGTGGTGGTAAAAGAGAAGAAAGAAACACAAAGAGGGAGAATGGATGACATGACTTTGGGGGCCTTAGAAAATCATGTGAGCTCTTTTTGATAGGTAATTGAGCGGAAATCACCCAGGACCATTAACTTTACAGAAGAACTGAAAAATAATGTGCATAGATTCCAAAAATATACCTGAGAAACTTGGAGAATGAAGGAAATGCCAGCATATGAAATTAGGATAGATTTAGAAAACAAGGAAGAGACAATGTTGAAATATGAGTTGCAGTTGTTGTAGCTGAAATTGTATGATTGTCCATCATGGCACATTTTGTTGGTTAAATTTTTCTTCAGAGTTCGTATGCTTACGCAATGCCAAATGTTTGTAATGTATTAATGTTCTTTAAAACTTTGTTCAAAGTAAAATTGTTATAGTTGCTAATGTTTCTGTAATAGGAATTGCTTCCTTTTCCATTGGCTGTTTCTTAGTTACTACTTTGCTCGTTATACTTCAAAAAACTAAATTTCTCCAAACTGCTTGTGTCAGAGCTCTAATCAAATGCCTAAGATTCCACCCCTCAATCCATTGTTACAACAAGAAGAAGAATGCCGAGAACTATAATAGCAAGCTCCTAGTTACTTTCTTCTTTTAAAAGCAAACCACATCTACAATTTGTGTCTTGTGTACAAAGATCAATTAGCCATAATGCTGCAAGTTCCTGAATTTTCATCATCTCAAATAAGCGCAATTTCTTGCCTTCTTTTCCAAACCCATGATTCTCGATTTCAAACTGCTCTGCTAAGACTTCCCACAAATTCTTCTTAAGCACATCCCCATGACTGCAATTGAACGTCTCAATATTTGCATATGGGTCCACCACCACCCAGCTCTGACACTCCACAACCAAATCTGCATCAGATGTATTCCAAGCTACTTTGTTACCTGGAAAAATTAATAGAAGCACTTGATGTTTACATATCACTGCATAAACGCATAAATTTCCAACTAGATTCATTAAGCTACAAGGTGACAACCCAACTATCATTCCATGTCTGTGAATTGACCATGTCAACTCGTCTTTCTTGCGAACCTCATCAAATGACACATCTTCAACTGTATAATAGATGTTTGTTGTATTAAGCCTCGTAAGATAATCATGGTAAGGAAATTCACGACGCATAATCTTGCCAGCAGACTTGAAAAAACCTGTATAATGCTTGCACCCTGTTTGCAAGCAAATGTGCAGCAAGTTTGCTACATTTGGAATTACTGCTTGGAAGGCATTTCATTGCATGGGGCAATTTACAATGAAGCTCTCAACTTCAGTAGGTTTGCTTGCCCAAGTAACGAAAAAAATGTGGGTTACATTTGTCTGTGAGATTGGAGAGCTTTTTAAGAGTCGTCGGAGACATCACACTATGCATTCAATGAAATGAGCTGCCAATACCTTCCGGGGCCAGCTGTGGTGTCTGCAAAGGGCAAGATCTCAGCCAGACTTGCAGACAATGCCGGTGACTCCAATAATGAGGACCACACTTGCAGTTCTCTGGTGCATCATTCTCCTCAATATTTTTCTGTTGTATTTTTTTACATTAATGGGAAAATAGGTAGAGAAAACTGTTAGCAACATGATTGAGAAAATTCGGGTATGAAATTAATAA
Organism: Omphalea diandra; assembly: GCA_949677035.1. Taxonomy (NCBI): domain Eukaryota; kingdom Viridiplantae; phylum Streptophyta; class Magnoliopsida; order Malpighiales; family Euphorbiaceae; genus Omphalea; species Omphalea diandra. The sequence continues at coordinate 55,594 of CATIWR010616623.1, read as the reverse complement.
ATTTGGACTAAATCTTTTACTTGCCTTTGATCTATCTATGGCGCCCTCCCACCACTGGCTCATTGTTCTGGCTTGGCCGCATACGCGCAAAAATAATAATAATAATAATAATATTATTATTATTATTATTATTATTTTATAAAAAAAGGCGACGGGTGAGCAAGAGCAAGAAAAGAATGGTTATTGGTTGGGACTAGTAAAAAATATGGAAAAGAATGGTTATTGGTTGGGACTAGTAAAAAATATGGAAAATAATGGGTATATTTCTGTAACGACATAAAAACTCGCCTGGCTTAGAGGCGACTTTTGGATTTATCCTTTATATAATTATAGCAAATTAATTAAATACATATAAAAAATAAAAATATTACTGAAAGCAAATAAATAATATTTATATTTATATTTATATTTATATATTTAAAAATTCAAATTCAAATATAGTTTAATATAATTATTTATTCAAACGTAGTTTAATATAATTATTTTTATTATCACGATTATGTTTTAGTTTTTTAAATTCGAAGTTCAAACTTGATTGTAAAATTTGAAACTCGAGCTTGATCTAATTTTATTTTTAAAGTTTAAATTTAACTTGGTCAAGTATTTAAACTCTATTCGGCTTGATTAGTCATTTAAACATTTTTTAAAATATCAAATTGAAACTTTGAATAATATCACATGCTTCAAATCTAGGGGTTCATGACTAATGTGAAGTCAAGATAGTGACTCATTCTCACTAATCTACAAGTACATTTTGTTTAAGAAAACATCAATATTTAGATAAATAGAAGTGAATAATAATAAATTTAGATGAATTATTCCAAAATGTTTTGAATGTATTATTGATAACTTGTCATATGTAACATATTAATTAGTCTATAATATTTCAAATTCATATGTTTGAAAATAAAATTTTATATTTGAGATCTAAAGGGATCTTTTAATAAAGAGAATAATAATTACTTTAGTAAAAATAAATAACACTTAAAGAAAATTTGTTAATAAACTTTAATAGCTAAGTTTAGAGAAACATATAACCTCGCTTGCTAATAATCAAGACCTGTAAAATTGAATTGTAAAGGAATGAAAATAATCATAACTCAGTGAGATATTATATAAGCACAAAATGTCATAACCTCTTAGAAAATTTATATAAAATAACAAATAAATAAACAACACACTAATGCATTATATGATTAAGTGCAAGTAAAATTCATAAACTATTCACATGTATAAATCAAATCAAATAAATTAAGAATAAAATTTAATTTCACAAACTCACATAGACAAGGAAGATTTAAACAGAACCTACCAAATAATTCATATAAGATTAGTAATCAACATATAACATATATGGCTTGTAGTGCACGTATAAGATATAATAATTTGAAAATTATGTATAGTGTACAACATATCATTTTTTGTAGGCCTATATTCATGTAATCTAGATTCACCATGAAGTTCGAGTCCTCAACACATACAATAATTATCACATTATACATATGCAAAATTATTTTCAATAAATATATTCATATAATACACATAATTGTTCTCCAACTTTTAGGTACATAAATAAATATAAACATAAATTCAAGTATTTAATCAAAATTCAAGTATTTAATCAACCACCTCATTTTAATTCAAATATACTAATATAATCTCTCACTTAATTGCAAACACAAATAAAAATATTTCACTTATAAAAAATTAGATATATTATATTCTTACACTTTTATTATCATTTTATCCTCAAAATTACTAATACATTCAATTATAAAAATACTTTATGATCTAAATAACTAAAATTAACTTATAAAAAAATTAGGGATGTTGTATTCTTTCTCCCTCTCAAATAAAATTTACTCTTATAATAATTAAATCTAAAATAGTATACTTAAAATTATCAAATTTATTTATATATAAATCACTCCCAAATTATTATATTTATCTTCATAATTTTAATTCCTTTACTAAATAACTATAAAATTAAGTCTCTCAAGTTGAATAATTTTAAAATCCACTATCATTAATCATATTAATTTCAATCATTTCTTAAAGTAAATAATTAATCTCTTCTCCAAGTCTCCAAATAAATAAATATAATATAACTGATCATTTAAAAAAGAAAACATCTCCTTTCACAACTATTTTTTATTTTTAAAATAAGTAATACTTTCATTCATTTGCAAGACATATCTCAACTAAATACATAATATTTATCTTAATACTTCAACCAATCTCCCTTAATCTTAACAAACCAATAGTAAAATCAAGTACTTTACTTTATAAAATCAAGACCAAGTATATCATACTTTTATTATCTTTTAACATAAAATTTATTACTTATAACCACCAATAGTCTTCCAAAATTATAAAATTGATAAATGAAATCAAAAAATATTACATTATTCTTTATAGGTTTAATCATACAATTATCAAATAATAATAATAATAATACTTTTTTAAAATAATTAGAACTTCTCTTATATCAATTAAATCATTGATCTCCTAATATAAACAATATTTACATTACCTATAAAATATGCATTAATTTTTTATATAACCTTTAGATACATAAGAGATAAGCTAATTACTAAGTCAAAATCAATCTTATACATTTCTTAATTTTTTATCGACATGATTTATTTCTAACCACACATATAATATCCACAAAAAACTTCTAAAATTGCAAAATCAATCATATAAAATCACTTATTTCCATATTTTTATCTCTTCATAAAAATTAATCTTTAAAATTTCAATCTATTAGTATAAATTATCACTATAAATTTCATATCATAAATTTCACAAAACTCTTATTGTACTTAAAACACTAAGGATAATAATTACACCATAATAAGTCATATAAAAATTTTTCAAACTTAATATATATTCTTCATGTGAGTCTGATTCATTATAACTTTTTGATAAAAACTTTCAAATTTAATACTGAATAATTTAAAATCTCATAGTACTTATAAATTCAAATTTTTAACTTCTTATACATATATACTTACCATTCTCCAATTTAGCTAACATTACTTCTCATATATTATTATGTCATATAACTCCATAAACTTTTATAATATATTCAACATCAAGTATTTATAAAATTTCAATAATTAATTAGTCCAAAAAAAAGATATTGAAACCTAACATAGATATTCTTCAAAAATAAAAAATAAATAACACACATATATAAAGCAACAACTAACATATATTACAATTATAATAATATCAAACAATCAACAAATATAATACAAGTAACTATGGAAAGACAATCAACATAATTTCTATATGCAAATCCTAATCATGAATGTAAATAGGAGACAAAGAACAAATAATTAAAATAAAAAATATAAGAAGCAAGTGAATTTGATAGATTATAAGACAAATGGTAAAAAAAAAAAAAAGTTTTAAAAAGAATGAAAACATTGAAATAAAACCAAAGACAACTTTAATAGATGAAACTTTTTAATAATCTCAAACTCAATAAACTTATTTATGTTTGCCTTTCATACCTAAAAATGAAGTTTGACTAGCCTATAAATAAGTTTAGGTAAAAATCATAAATCACTTACAAGTATAAAATTAAATCAAATAAATAAAGAATAATAATTAATTTTATAAGATAAAAAAATCAAATTAAATAAATTAAGAATAATAGTTGATTTTACAAAATCTAATACCATCTTTGTTACACCCTAAATTTGAGAGTCGATGATCAACTTGAAGTCAAAGTTGTAACCTCAACCTCGTTAACTTATAACTAGATTTTATTTAAGAAAATATCAATATTTAAGTAAGCCAAAACAAATAATAATAAACTTTTATGGATTATTCTAAAATATTTTCAACGTATTACACAATATATTAATTACTCTATAATATTTCAAATTTATATATTGAAAATAGAAGTTTATACTCAAGATCTAAAGGGATCCTCTATTAAAAAAATAACATTCAAAAGAATCTACTTATGGATTTTAATATCTAGACTTGAAGAAACATACTTCACTTGATAATAATCAAGATGTGCAAAACTAAATTGTGAAAAAGTGAGAATAACCTCGCTTAATGAGACATTATATGAGATAGAAAACATCATAGTTTATGTAAAACAATAAATAAATAAATCACAACATGCCAATACATCACATGATCAAGTTTAAGTAAAAATCATAAACCACTTATAAGTAGAAATCAAATCAAACAAATTAAAAATTATAATTAATTTTACAAGATCACATATATAAAAAAATAGTTAGACAAAACTGATTAAGTAATATGTATAAGGCTTATAATCTACATATATCATATAAGATTTATAGCCCACAAATAACATATAATCATTTAAGGATATTATGAAATATATATTAGATTATTTACTATCGGTCTATATCTGTATAACACATATATATATAACTCAAAAATGCATTGTGGAGGTTCAAGTCTTTGTCTCACCTTAATATACACATAATAATAATCACAATACATATAGCAAAACTATTTTCAACAAATACATTCAACACAATCATATCACATAATATATATACAATTACAATCATATCATATAATATATATACAATTATTACTTGACTTCTAAGCACATAAACAAACATATACATAAATTCAATTATTTAATCAACTATTTAGTTTTCATTTAAGTATACTCATATAAATCTTTGACCTGATTCAAATACAAAATCGAGTCTCTTTATTAAGTTTGTTGGCCACCCATAGCATCACTTAAATTAATATATAATTATATTTAATAACATGCAATTAACATATGAAATTCTAACGAACTTTATAATCCTAACTATATAAATATAAATATTTGGATAAATTTTAATTAAATAATATATTTTATTTATACTTAGTACTTTAGGTCATAATTTTATTCCTTAAATTGTTAATCGAGAAATTTCTCATTATATTACATTTAAAATAACTTAAAATTCAAGCTAAAATAATATAAATAGAAATAAAAAGAATTCAAATTGTTTTTAATAAACCTTAAAATTAAATCACATGTTTTGAATACCATAAGTTATTCTGATTATGATTGTATACCAGAATATATATAAAAACTCTATCAAAATAAATATTTTAAAATACTCTAAAAATTTTATAAAATTCTAAGTCACTCTAAATATATTCACTTAAGATATAAATAAGATAATTTACTATTTTTAATTACAACCATAATTGACTTCTCCTTCTTGATAGTTTCTATAGAATATTAGATACAAACTAAATTTAAACTAATATTAAATACTCTAAAATTTTGAAAACATTATATACAATAATAAACATGCCAAAGATACTCCATGTAAATTTTAAGATCATATTGATACTATTTACTATTTTAAATTATAATATCAAGTAGATTGTCCTGCTTAATAACTTTCATAGAACAACATACTTAAATAAACTCTAAATCGACATATTAAATATTATAAAATTTTAGAAAAATTATATATTATAATAGACATATCAAATATACTCTATATAAATTTTAAATTAAAATAATTTTTTTAAACTATTTTCATTTAATTATTTATGAAATATGTACTACATAGGTCTAACAAAAGACATGGTATAAAAATATCTCTATAAGTAATTTTTTTACTATTAGATCAATCTAAAATCTTAATTCATAAAATTTGTTAATCACCAATATATAAGAAGATCAACAGTGAATAATCTCTATAGCTCCAGATATAAAATTTTTAAATTTATATTAAAATGTATAATCCTTAAAAATAATTTCTATCATCAAATATTTTTATGTATGTTATTCAATTTTTTATGATTGCACCTATAAATCATCAAATTTCTATCATATATCAATATTACAGGTTGAAAATTATTATTTGTACATCAATTGTATACCAATAAAAATTTTTCATTAAATTTGAGTAAAAATTTAATTGAAATCTTGGAACATCCATAATCAAATTAATTAATTCAATAAATGTATTCAACTAAAATTATAATGAAATAATCTAAAGTAACACTTAGTATCTTTGAATACAAATTAATTTGTCTTACCTATAAGAAAATCTCAATAAATTGATAAAAAAAAAATATCCAAAACAATCACCAATAAATAACCACATAATATTTTTTTTTCTATCTTTTTCCTTTCTCTCTCTTCCTTTCTTTTCTTTTCTTTTTTTTTTTTCTTTTTTCATTCGTTGCGTGGCTTTCCCATTTCCATATATAATGTGGTATTTATATATATAAACTTAGTCTAATCAAATTACTCTTTAATCTTTATAATTTTACTTAAGTTTCAAATTAATTTAATTTTAAATTAAATAATATTTTCACTTATATAATCACTTAATGAATCAATCATGAAATTATAAAATTTAATAATAAATTTTAATAATTGTCTTCTCTAATAAATAATTAATATAATTAATTCATTAATATTAATTACTCAATAAAAATTATCCTTTATAATAAACTTACTTAAATATCTCCAATCATGTATATGTTAACATTATACTTAAAATAACCATAATCACCTTTTTATGTCATTTATCATATTTAAAACCTTAAATTATAATTCTAACTTATGTATAAGTTAGAATATTCAAAAAAATGCACGTAAAGTTTAAATCATCAAATATACTCTTATAAAAAAAAACTGAAATATTACAAATAAATTCAATCTAGCTTGAAATCTATATTGGTTTGACTCTACTCGTCTCAATTATTTATGCAAATCTACTAAAATATAAATAATAAAAGGAAAAATATTAAAGTTTAATTAGTCTCGTAAACCTTTCTAGTATAGTATTTTAGTGCTTGAACTTGATTTGACAAACTACTCGAGTAGCATGAGTTTGATTCTCTTAATATTAAGTTAATCTTGAATATTTTTTAAATTGATCTTGAATAGCTTATAGACTGTTTCAGTTTATTTACATCTCTATTAGTCAAAGATCTCTATTTTCAAAACCAAACTATTTAATCATTAAGTTTAATTCCATAGACACCATAGTCCTTCTATTAAGATTTTGATAGTTTTGTCGTTAGGCTTTAAAAGTTAACTAGATCCATAGAATTCATGTATCTCATCAATTTCCAGTTATATTTCTATTTATTTTTTCAATTATTAGATTTGAAATTTGTATTGTTCAATATTTTTTCAAGGTTATATTGTGACTTTTTGTTTCTAATAAAAATAATATAGGGTAGAAATACTTACCAAGTGGGCATGGAGATGCTTTATTTAGGTTACTTTATTTTTCTATTATATTATGTAATTAATTGGAATTTTTTTAGAAAAATTAATGTCAATTCTAGAAGATTCTTGGCTATATCGTTTATACATTTATCTAATTCCCAGAAAATAAGTCTTGACTTGATTAATACTTGAGTAGCTTATAGATAAAGATCCCAAGTATTAAATATTTTATTTGTATGCCTTTTTTTTTTTTTTTGGAATTAGTTAAGGAGTTCCTTCTTTATTACTTGAAAGCAAAATTATTCAGATTTTTTTAATTTTTATTGATTGATTCTTGATAATTTGTCAAAAAAAAAAAAAAACAGATGAGAGGATTCAAGAGAAAAATATGAGAGAGAGAGAGAGAGAGATGGAGAATACAAATATTATTTATGAAGATATAACGCCCTTAGGCGAACTAACTAATTTATTTTACAGTTAATTATTACATATTTCTATAAGAGAATTGCGAGGATCAAAGCTTAATTTGCTTCCAAAATTCAGGTTGATGTATGTAGATGAAAATATCAACTATATCTTTTGTTTGAAAAGTATATGTTGGAGGGATTCCTCAAAGCTCAAATTTAATTATTAAGCTTGATCTTCTAAGTTTGACATAATTTGCTAGCAGACATGATTAGCTCGGACTTATCAATTCTTACATTTCATTTTGTAAAAGAGAGAAGTTAAGTAAATAATACAAACTAAAAAGGAAAAAAAAAATTTAGAATAAATTGCTTGAGCTTTTTTATGCATCATAACATAACTACTTCTCCAACGAAAAATCCAATAAGGCCCCAAAATTAAGAGTCATAGGATCTGATTTTAGACCAGCTATTTGAAATTGTTTGAAATTAAATTGAAAATGAAATATTGAGAAATAAAGGAACAAGTCTCAAACTGGAATGAGAAAATATCATCCTAAATTAAATCGATTTCTAGTGCAATTAGATTCTAATATTTAAAACTAATATATCAATTTGGTTCAATTTAAAAATCTGTGTGTGTGTCTGTGTATTGGTTGGTTCAATTATTCAACTCGGATAAAGATTAATAATCGGTATCATCCCAAATTATTTTTCTTTGTCTTGTTGCTTAGGGGAAAGGTCCAAGGATGTCTATTCCCCAAATGGCAAACGACCAAGGGTTAGCGGTGCTGGTCTACTGAATTGCTAGGACTCTAGAGATTCTATCATGTTTTTAACATTTGTCATAGGTACGTACCAATTCTTCTTCGTCTTTTTTTATTGTTGGCCAATAAAACCTTTGAAGTAGAGTTTTACAGGCTAGGGCGTGTGATCCTTCATAGGCACTACAAATCCCTTCATAAATCTCTCGGAGAACATAGTTGTCTTCCTTTCACGAGACACACTTCATCTAGGGGTGTATGGTCGATATTTTGTAAAGCGTTCCATCTTGATATGAGTATTCTGCAGATTTCTTTTGCATCCTAATGGCTTCCGCTCAGTCTTCGAGTAGTTCCCTTGTCTAGATATTAGATGATCAACTTCATCCACTCGTTTGATTTTGTTACCATGAGAATTTTCTATTCAACTATGATAGGTTAGAATCATTCTCTTCGAAAGGAAAGATTCTGATACACCTTTTCTTGTTTCATAGCTAATTTGGCAATATTGTCTACTTCCGCTGTCACTTCTCTAGGAATTCGAGTAATATTCCATGTTCCTCCCTACTAAGTGAGTCTGTTGAGCAGGTGTTGGCATCTCTTCAGATATTTTGCCAAGTTATCATATTTAGTCTGAAAATCTCTTATGATTTGATTAACCACCAATATGGAGTCGTCAAACATTTATTGCTCTTCTGCTTTCACTTTAAGGGCTAAGTTTAACTCAATTATCAAAGCCTCATATTTTGCAATATTTTTAGTAGTATTGAATTTTAAGGCAACAACATATGTAATTTTAAGTTTACTTGGGCTTTGGAGTATGATTCATGCTCTTGCTCCATGTTCATTAGATGCACCATTCATATGTAAAGTCTAAGTGTTCCTTAGTAAAGACTTAGCTTGTTCATCACCTATCATCTCCATGACAAAGTCAGCAAGACATTGGGCTTTCAAGGTTGTTCAAGGTTCATACCTAATATCATATTCGCTAAGTTGTAGTGCCTAATGCACTAGTCGCCCTAAACTATCTGGTCTTTGTAAGGTTTTCCTTATTTGTTGATTTGTCCGAACCACTATGGTATATGTCTGAAAATAGGGTCTTAGCTTCTCGACTGAAGTTACCAATGTCATGGTTAGTTTTTCCAACTTAGGATATCTTATCTTAGCGCCACAAAGGACTTTGCTAGTGTAATAAATGGGATGTTGTTTGTCATTTGCTTTTCAAACCAAGACTGAGGCTAATGTTTCTTGTCCTACTGCTAGGTACATATATAGTATTTATTTTGCTTTGAGTTGACTCAAGAGAGGAGGGAGGTAAAGAATGCCTTAAGTTTTTCAAACGCTATTTGACAATCCTCTAACCATCTAAAGTGTTTCATGTTTTTTAGGCTTCTATAGAAAGGAAGACATTTTTTTGTCAAACAAAATATGAACTGTCCTAAGGCTGTAATCTTCCCATTCAACTTTTGAACTTCGTTGATGAGTCTTGAAGGTCTCATGTCTATGATAGCTTGGATCTTTTCAAGGTTCACTTCAATGCCTCATTCTGAAATCATAAACCCCATGAACTTGCCTGCCTTTACTCTAAAAGTGCATTTTTTTGGGTTTAACTTCATACCGTACCTGTTCAAAACACTAAAAACCTATTGTAGATCATCTGTATAAGATTCATCAGTTTTACTTTTAACAATATTATTATCTATGTATACTTTTACATTGTTACCAATTAGGTCTTTAAACATGAAGTTCATGAGAGCCTCTAGTAAGTTGCTCTTGCATTCTTCAATTCGGAGGGCATCTTCGTGTAGCAATAGGTTCCTTGATTTGTAAAGAACACGATTTTTTCATCTTTTGGGTGCATCAGTATCTGGTGGTATCCTTTAATTGCATCTAAGTAGTCATACCTTGAAAAACAAATAATGGAGTCTACCAGTTGATCAATGTTCAACAATGGATAGTAATCTTTAGGACATGCCATGTTCAAGTCCGTGAAGTTGATGCACATCTTCTATTTGTCACTTGGTTTCCTAGCCATCATAACATTTACCACCCAATCAGAATACTCTACTTCCCTAATAATACCTGCGTTTTAAAGTTTAGCTACTTATTCTCCCATGGCCTTTTGTCTTTTAGGGGTGAACCACCTCTTTTTTGTTTGATAGGCTTTGGCATGGGGTCGACATTTAGTCTATGGCATGCCACCAAAGGATGGATCCCTGTTATCTCTTTTGGTTTGGAGGCAAACATCTTCATGTTCTCCAGAATGACATGGGTAGTCATTCGGTTGCTAGTTGATTGTTATCTGCACCATATTTCATTATTTTATATGTTGAAACTTTAAGTTCAATTAACTTACAACTAGTTCCATTCAATCTAACTGTTCGAGATCCGTTTGTTCAGTCTTTAACATTCCTTTTTGTTGTAAGGCTTTGTGGTTGCATTCATTCGCTACCTTTTAGTTCTCCCTTACTGTTATCACTCTTTTAGGTGTTGGTATTTTCATGGTTAGGCATCTTATACTTTCTACTGCACCCATTTCAAAGAGATTAGGCTTTTTTCGTTGTAAGGAAACTCCTCATCTATGACATGGAACAAAGTTTTTGCTATTAATGTTAGTCCATATCTTTCATCCATCATTTCTACCGTTAAGGCAATTGTCCTAATAGATCATACCTACTTTTTGCCTAACCCTACAAGTAGCTTCCCTATTCTTTTGAGGTCCATCAGCGTTCCCCCATCACTTTGTTAGCTTGTTTAGTGATAACATTAATTGTGCTCCCCCTATCAACCAATAATCTTTTAAAAAGGTATTTGTTTAAGATAGCTTCCACAACTAAGGCGTCGTTGTGGGGGGGCATCAATGTGTTCCTCGTCTTCTAGGCCAAATGTAACTACTATGAGGTTTTTGTGGGTAGTGATAAAGAAAATTTTCGAACGCTAGCATTTGTTGTTTGATAGGTTAGGTTGGTCTCCTCCCATGATTACACTGATCAAGTCTGTTATTCTTTTACTGGGGTGCTCTTTTATTTTTGGTTCTTAATCTTCATCTCTAGGTCTCTTCTCCTTAGTGCCTGATAAACTTTCTAAGTGCTTTGATTTGTATGAGTTTTTTTGACTTCTTTCTTTAGGTCCCAACAGTGCTCGATGTCATGTTCATGATCTTTATGGAACCTACAAAACAAAGTTTTATCCCTTTTAATAGCCCTATTAGGGTTTAGCCTTTGAGGGTAATATATGTCAGTACCATTTTGTTTAATCTAGAGGAGGATATTAGCTCAAGTGTCTTTTAATGGTGTGAATTGTGTGTTTGAGTTGTTCTTGGTTATGTGGAAGGAGGATGGTAGCTTTGTAGGGTTCGACAAGTGGAGTCATTTGTTCTTCTTTCTTAACCTCTTTTTTGAGTCCATCATTCTCCATTCTTCTTTTCTTCTTTCTCCCTTCATCTTGCTCAATATATCTCTAGGCTATGGATATCAGCTTGGAGTAGAAGTCAATTGTCTTGGTGTGGAGCTTGTCCTTTAGTCGGTGAATAGGGTTCCATTTCTTATGGCCTTGATAACTATTTTCAAACTTATGGTCTCGATTTCCATTACTTCTTTGTTGAACCTATCAATGTATTCTTGGAGAGTTTCACCTTCCCTTTGCTGTAAGACCTTAAAGAACTTGTTTTCCTCTGGTGAGGAATGTTAATGGCGAGCCTTGAGAGAAAAGCATGTTTTAATTCTTTGAAAGAATGAATAGAGCTAGGGGACAATTGAAGATACCACATTTGTGTCGTTTCTGTGAGTGTAGTAGGGAAAACCTTATATAGTATGGCATCAAAGATATCACTGAGGAACATGGGGGTTCAAAATATTGATAAATGAGTATGAGGATCCCTTATTCCATTATGCATTTGTAGTATATAAAGCTTCCATTTATTTGGAAATTTCTCTTTGATGATTCCTAGGCCAGAGGTGAAACTTCCAAGTACTTCTTAACAGAGCGTAATTTGACTTTTGAGTGTTTTATTTGAGAGTCAGCTTCATTGTCCATGTCAGCCTCTGTCTCCTTTCTGCCAGACCTTGTGCTGGCTTTATTCTTGTTCGCCTGGTGTATGATTTTTAATCCTTGTGGGTCTAGTAACTGAGGTTGTGGCTCTCTATTATGTTCTCTAAGATTATACCTGAGTTATTGGGCATTGAGGGCCATCTTACGCTGAGAGCCCTAGTTATTTGTTGATTAAAGTTATCTATAACAACCTATATTGTTCTCGCCAAATTGTGTTAATGCTTCATTTGTTGTTGTAGCTGCATCATTAACGTTGATGCGCATAGTGTTAGTCTTGTTTTTGAGGATGCATTCTCGTCCTCTTGAGTTGAAAGAGTAGAGATAAAGTTGTTTCTAGTGTGACCGACCATTATTGTTTTTGGAAAGGCAAAGGTTGCATTTTTACAAGAAATATGCATTTAAAGACATAAAGGTGGGAACTTTAAAGATAGTGATCAATGAAATAGTAGAAGAGTTTCTCACAAACGGTGTCAATTGATGCTCCTTTGTTCTCCAAAAAAAGGTAAATGACATGCCAAATGGATAAGCAAACATGAACTTCAGGACTGTGTTCTTCACAGTCGCTCTGATACTTAAATTAGTATGAGATTTTTTTAGTTTTGAGAGCAAGAGATTTAGAGAAAATTGAAAAAAAATTGAGCAGCAAATAATAATTTAAAACATTAGCCAAAACATACATTAGTCATAGAAAACATTATTTATACCATTGAGACCTCTAGACTTTTCACAAATATGACAAAAATAGTATTCGTTGAATTTGTTTTTATTATCAAGAAATACCTGGAAAAATATGCATTACATAACCGTCCTTAACAGCTCTTCATTGTTCGAACGTTATGAGTGTAATTACCCTTCGTCGATTCTTGTCTATTAGTGAATTCTCTGAACATTATTTGGTGTTCGATTATACTACGCACAATATTTCAAGAGCAAATACATTTCATTTTGAAGACGTATGTTCTTACTAACGACGTTCGGTTATACGAACGCTATCAATAATTAATACATGAAAAGGGTTAGAGGAGATTAGATTTTTTTTTCCTTTTATTGCTGTTTTTAATGACTGGTCAGCCACATGCAAGGCAACAAGCCTCTGTTTTCAGGACGAGGAATCATTTCCTACCATAGCAACAATCCAAATGCCAAGTAAGGTCTTTTAGTGGCCACAACAAATAAATACTCTGGTAAAGAGTCATGCCCTGCTTTGTCCGTGACGAACCAGACATGGAAATAGGTAAAATATTACATATAGGCAAAAAAGAACTTGTATGCATAAGTTCAACCTAAAATTAAAAATATGTTTAAGAAAGCATAAATTAATCCCCAATAACTTCATGAACAAACTGTAGATTCAAGAAGTCCACAAAGAAAACTCTTAACAAAGCCGACTCTGTACCGCTAGAAACCAAAATGCTACAAATTGCAGAATGCAGCATCACTTTCGGTAATGTTACCACCAAAAACATAGCCACCGCACACAGTAGTTAATCTACAGATTCCAGCTCCATCATTTGAGAAAGTGTGGAGTAATCAATCCAGCAACTTCTAGAAATCCAACACTATCCCTACCACCAAATAACTTCTTCAACTTCTCATCACAAATTATGATTTTCTTGTTTGCAGGATCCTAAAATGGCAAGAAAACAAAGCCAGTCCAAATTAATGGCAATGATATAGGCACACAAAGCATAATTTTATTGTACAGTTCATCTTCATAATTTAACCAAAATCTAGAGAAAAGGATACTAAATTTCTGCCAAACATGAACTAAAAATGAGAGATTCAATACTATAAATTGGTAGATACCACTCTGAAGAACTAGCAAGTGTTCTCAATGAAGAGGCAACTACATTTAACATTATCTTAGTTTCAAGATTAAGCAACAGATTGACTACATAAACATCTTATCAAGAATAAAACCTCATTGGGCAACATCATTATACATAAACCAAAAAAAAGATGATTAAGATATGAAGCAGACCATTCAGTAAAAAGTTAACCCAACAAAGATGAGCAACATAGGCTTGACAAATTACACGTCACAGATTAATTAACTTGGCTTAACAGTTCCCAATTTGCAGATTCAATACCTGCCAATTAGAAAATCATTTATAGCAATCCATTTAGCAAAATAAACTACTACATTTTTTCAATGCACATTAGGAAAAGGAATAAATTCAACATTAGTACAGAACATTATCACTCTACGTAACACATCTACGAAGGAAAATGTTGCGAAAACAAGCTGAACGAAAAACATGACTCACTTACAGATTTACTACAAATGCCAATAGTTCTTTATAATTTTCTAAAAATCTAACAAAAAAACTTGTTCTTGGTAACATCAATTATTACTGCATTCATAGAGAAGCAAAAAGAACAACAACAACAAAGCTTCAATCGATGCTAGTTGAGGACCGCTTCCTCCATTCCACACCAGTTTGAGACACAGAATTTAAATATGGACTAACATAAAACCCAACGTTTAACTCTGCTCTTCTCTCTACAATACAACCTTATCCAAGGGGAGGGAAATCATATACATGCTGTCAAAATGAAATTTTTAAGAGATGTGAAAAGAAAAAGGAGATACCTGAAGATTGTTCTCTTTAATATGGGCCCAAATGAGCTTAAGAACTTGGGTGCGAGAAATCTCAGAAGAGCCAACGAAGTCGGCCATTTCCGGAGTGACGCGGCGAGGCCTCATGATACCACGTGGGCGGCGCTCCTTTTGTTCCTGCTTTTCCTCCCTCTTCTCCTGCTGCTTTGATGATACTCTAGCGAAGCAGGAGACCGTGCGCACCATGCGCAGATTCGAAGAGGGCGGACAGGCCAAGAACCCAGAGGAAAAAGGTGAAGGCTTCAGAAACGGCACCGTTTCGGTGGAGAAGAAAGTGTAGAAAACCCCAGAAGAAATCGCCATCTCAGAAGAACAGGAATAGCAGAAGAGAAAGGGTTTAGGTCTTAATATTATCTTTGTGAATTTTTTTGGTTGAGAGAAATGAATGAGAAGAGATAGGGGCTCTCTCTTTTTTGGGGTTTTCTGTATGTGTGCTGTGGGTGTGGGAGGGAAAAAATCGCTTGATGCCACCTTCTCACCATGTCCTTGCGTGTCTTTCTCTTATTTATTTATTTATTTTTGTAATAATAATTTGCAATAAAAATTGAAAACAATTATTAATAATAGATTAACATTTATATGTCAAATTGAGTGTTAAATAGTCTTTAAATTATTTTCTTTATATTACATTTTTTTTATTTATTATAATAATATGTAACTGACATTATTATTATATTTTTTAACTGTAAAAAGAATTTATATTTTAAATTATATCATTTTGAGAGTATAATAAAATTTTATGTTTTAAATCATATGATATGTTACTATAATAAGAAAAATAAGTAAAGAAAAGTAATATAGAGAATGTATCGAACACTTTTCATATCTTATAATATTAAATATTATATTATAATTATAACATAAATTTATATACAAATTAATTACTAAAATACTTTTAAATTTTTATTATATTAAATTGTAAAAATTATTGTGACAATTTAAAATTCATAAAATTAAATAATTATTTAATGAATAATAAAATTTTAAAATTAAAATTAATATATATTAATTAATTTGAAATAATATTAAATATCTTTTCAATAAAATGTAATATTTAATAAAAATAATGAGACAAAAAAATAAAATAAAAAATAACTAATATTTTAAAATTTTTAAAAGCGATCAATAAATTGAGATGCAACTTGTTTTTTGAAATGATAGATAAAAAAAACAGATGAAAGAAACATTTTCACCGTTTTCTAATTGACGAAAATACCCTTCTTCGGAACTAAGGATTGGTTTCTTTAGGTCTAGATTTGGGGGCCTTAAGTGTCAGATTGTTGACGATTGTGGGTAGAACAGATTAGGAGTGCATAAATGTTCGGCTCGGTTCGGTTTATCAAATATTTTATATTTAATTAAATCAAAATTTTTAAAAAAATTGAATTAATTAAACCGATTAAATAAAAATTTATGTGTCAATAAGTTGAATAGAATCAAACTTATAAAATTTGGTTCGGTTTGGTTTGTTTCAATTAAATTACATGTATTTTAAATTTGATTCGATTCAAATTAGTTTGACTTATTAAATACTTCTATTAATTTGGTTTTTTGGGTTTTTTATCTAAAAAAACCAAAAAATGAATTTTTTCAAATTATAACTGAACTAAATCGATTTTATTAAAGAATTAAATCAAGCCAAATCAATTCGATTTGATCAATTTTTTAGTTTAGTCCGGTTTTACTCACTTCTGAAACAAATAGATATGGTCCGGTCATTTCAGTGCAATGCTGCTGGAGTTGGGCTAGGCTGGGTTAGGGATTTCAATATTCTATTTTCGATTTACACTTTCTTTCTTTTTTTACAACTTTTCTTTATTTAAAAATTCTTTTCCACAACTCTCTCTTTTTCTTTTTTATCCATTTAATTTTTACAATTTTTTTTTCTTATTTTCAATTACACAACCAGTTTTCAACATAACCTTTCAACATTTTATATTAAAATAAATCATTAATTCAAGATAAATATCTTATAATAACATTCATGATTTTTAAAAAACCTATATTTATAAAAACATTCAAATATCATTAATTAAATATTAGATATTATCCAAATTAATTATTTAAAACATCATAATATTTACATTATAAAATATAATGATTCAAATACTTTAATATGATCAATAAATAAGACTTTTCATTATTGAGTACAATCATATTGATATTTGTGTTAATTATACGTAATAGAAGGAATTGGTATAATTTGATACATTAATACCTAAAATAAAAATATTTTTTTAATTAATTTATAAAATATGATAAGTTTTAATAAAAAAATTTTAAGTGTGATAAACTTTATTAATATGAAAGGTAGTATATAAATTTTTGTTAATTTATAAAATACGATAAATTTTAATAATATAAGAGAGTTGTATATAAATAATAATAGTGAAAAAAATCTATTTAAAATATATAAATAATATAATTTATTAAATTTTAAAATGAGTATAAAGAAAAAATAAGAGGTACAAATAGAATTTCTCATATTTTAGACTTTCACTCGAGCCCAATTTGTTGTGTGTATGAGTTGGACAACAAAAATTCCTATAAAGAATAAGTTCTACAGAGTAGAAGGCCATATCACAAAACCACTTGAATTTATCCCCTTTTGGTCAAGTTAGGCTGAGACTCGAGTAACAAGAATCAAGTTCAAGTAGTATAATACCTAAAGAGTCGTTCGTAAATTAAATTGAATATTTAGATTGTATACTACTTTTTATTATCTATAGTATTTAAAATTAATAATTTATTATTTTAATCTAGAACTCATTTAAATTTGCTTGAGTTTTAAATTTTTATTACGCTCTTGTTTGACATAAAATTGTTCACTTCTATGGAAGTAATTTTGAGGAAAATGATATTTTTTAAAAAATTATTTTCTAAAAAGTTAAATTCAATAGTATTTGATTCATCTATCTTTTTTTTTAAAAAAAAAAAAAAACTGCACCACAATCTTGTTTCGTTTACTTATTAACTTCCACAAAAGTATGTAATAAATATTATTTTATCTCTAATATATTAACATAAATAGTTTTATCTTATTAAATAAATATATTTAAAGAGATGACTATTGAATAATTTAGAAAATTATTTCTTAGCTTCTCTAAAAAAGTTACACTTATTGATCCCCTATTCTATAAATTACTAATTGCTTTATGTATACTAAGGAAGCTAAGCGATTAAAAGAAAGTATAAGTTTCTTTTAACTCTATTTTCTTACAACCAAATACAAAGAAATTTATTACTATACACACACACACACTTCTCTAAAAAAAATTGCACTTATTGATCCCTTCTTCTATAAATTACTTTCTCTATATTAAGGAAGCTAAACGGTCAAAAGAAAGTACAAGTTTCTTTTAACTTTATATTTTCTTACAACCAAATATATATATATATATAATACTTTTTAACAATTACCCCTTGCACCTATAATTATCAATATTTTGTCCTTGCACCTTTATTTTGATATACATTTGCCCCCAATTTAACAAATGTGATGTGCATGATACGCAAACACTGTTAAGTGAGAGTATTGTTAATCAACAATCTCTCTGACCAAGTTAAATGAGCAAACATGGCAAATAGCAAGAAAGTAAAAGAAGTAAATATTTTAAAATGAGAGATTATTTCGTTAATATAACTATTTTGCTAATATAGTGAACTAAATCTCCAAATAGAGCATTTGAGGTTTGATTTGGGGGAAATTGCTTGCATTTGGGAAATTTTATCGATGTAGCATGCATTTGGACAAATTTCCCTTTTCAAACCCTAATTTGAAAATCTTTGAAAAAATCATAAAGATTAGTGGAGTTGCATTTTTCTAACTTGAAAGTGAATTTAGTTTATGCATTGTGGGAGTTGCATTGAGTTTATGCATTTGCTCGATAGGGAATAATCGAAAAACGACCTAAGGACTTTGTACTGGTGGGACAAGTGTTCCTGTAAAGGTGAGTAATGTTGATTTATTTGTTACTTTATACATTTTTGTATCTACATTAGGTTTTTGTAGTTACATTTTAGGTCATTTCCTTTTTGTGTTTATTGTGTTTCTTAAATATATTGTGGTCTCATTTTTGTTTTTGTTTAATACTTATTATCATGTTCTCCTATGTTGACTATTTGTTGTGTTTCTTTATTCTATTATGGTCCCATTATTGGTTTGTTCAACTATTATAAAATGAAAGGCAAAAAATGCCACTTGCAAATAATGGTAGAAAATGAAGCTACTAAGCTAATCAACAACCTATCATTAAAAATCATAAGTAAGTAATCAACAATCTAAAAGAAACTAATTAAATAAGAACCACAATTATTGAAGTTGCTAAGATGGAAATGAGATGGACTTGAGTTGTTCCATACTGCTTCTTTATTGTGGTGTGGACCTAATGGTTTTTTCTTTGTCTACTATTATATTTGGTACTTATGTTATGTTACAGTATATATGAAGCATAAATTTTCTCATTTTTTCATTTATAGGTATGGTTGACTTCAAAATAGTGAAATTGATTATCCATCATGGAGGTGCTTTGGTTAGAGATAGTTTACATAAGTATGTGGGTGGTTAGGCAACAATAGTTGAATGGGCTTTAGATGTGGACCTTTTGTCGTACCCCAATGTAATTTCCTATGGAAAGGAAATGAGGTACACAAGTATTAGAGGGTTATTTTATAGAGAAGAAAAGATAGACCATTTATCTCAATACTTGATGACTTTGTAGTGGTCTAAATTGGCAATGCTGCTAAGAATGGGGAAAGTGTATAGTTATACATTGAATACTGCCACTAGAATGCTAGTACTAATATAAATCAAGGTACAATTACTTAACCCATTTGTCCATGTATTTAACAGAAATAGTGATGATGAGGATCTCCTTTTAATGATGATGGACATCTAATTTTTGATGAAATTTGTGTTAATACGGGTGGGTTGACTAATGATGAAAATGTACAACTACAAGTTGCAAGAAAAATGTTAGAAATTATAACTATAAAAATAAAACACATACAAATGAGGATGGAAATGCTAGTAAAGATGGTGAAATTGCTTAAGTTGGTGATGATGCTACTTGTGAAGAACCTGATGATGATTATGATGATAATGGTGAACAACCTATTATTAAGGATAAAGATGATGGTGAAGAAGTTGTTTATGATGATTATGAGTATGCAAAAGATAATGATAGTAGTGATAGCAAAAAGAGTGTTTACTATAATAGTTTTGACATAGGCAGCTTTACTGAAGAAACAGATGAGGCGATAGTGTTATAAGGAAAAGTAAGAATACATTTTTGTTTTGATGCAAAGGCTAAAATACCTATATCCTATGTGGGGATGACCTTTAAAAACATTAAAAAAGTAAGGGAAACTGTTACAAGGTATGTTGTGGTTAAGGGGTTATATGTACACTATGCTAAAAATGATAGAGATAAAACAAAACAGTTTGCCAAAGTGGTTGTCCATGGGTTTTGCATGTGAGTAAACATAATGCAACCAACATTTCAACTGTTAAGACATATAACCCTCACCATAAAAATTTTTTTTTTTATAATAGTGAGTTCTTGAAAATGGAGTATAGGAGTAGGATCATTTCACAACCCAATTTGAAGTTGAAGGACTTTAAAGCTTTAGAAATGTCAGTCTACATGTGTGCAAAAATGCCATGAAAAAATCATTAAGGAGCTAATGAGAAGCTATAAGGAAGAGTATGCACTATTGCATGACTATCCAACAACCATAAAACCAAACTAATCTAGGATCTACTTGTTTTGTTAAATCATGCCTAAATAATTTGGAAGGAAAGCCAATCTTTAGTAGGTTTTATATGTGTTTAAAAACTTGTAAGAAGTGTCGGCTTGCTAGTTGTAGACCTATAATTGGAGTTGATGGTTGTTTCTTAAAGGAGGTTTGTAAGGGGCAGTTGTTATGTGCAGTTGGTTGTGATAGAAATAATATAATGTTCCCAATAGCTTGGGCGATTGTCCGTGTGGAAAACAAAGTGACTTGGAGTTGGTTTTTGAGATGTCTATGAGCTGATTTGCAACTTGGAGATGGAAAAGGCTTCACCATTATTTTAGACACACAAAAGGTAATTTTTATTAACATTGTTAATGTAACTATAATGATTATAATGTTGATGACTAAATTGTGTTATCCTATGGGGTTACGGGGATTAGAATATGCCATGAAGGAACTATTTCCCATTGTTGAGAATAGGATGCGCATTAGACACATCTATGTTAATTGGGCAAAAAAAAAAAAAAAGAGGTAAAGATGAAAATATTGCTTTTTGGAATTGTGCCAGAGCAACATATGGGCAACAATTGAAAGATAGATTGAAAGTGCTTGAAGAATTAAGAGTGGATATTGCACAGGATGCACTAAGTTATAAAGTGTAAAGTTAGTGCAAGGCTTTTTTTAATCCTGAGGTGAAGTATGATGTCATAGATAATAATCTATTTGAGACTATCAATGATTGGATCATTGAGCCTAGATGCAAGACCATTATTTCAATGCTTAAAGATATTAGGGTTCAAGTTATGAATAGATTATGGAACAGGAGAGAGTCGATGAATACTTGGATTTGGATCAATCTCCAAGGCTATGAAGAAACTAGTGAAAAATATATAGAAATTAGTTAATTGGTTTATGTAATGGAATAGGTATAATGGTTATAAGATCACCAATGTGAATGATAAGGATGATAAACATACTGTTAACATTAAAAAGCAAAGTTGCACTTGTAGGGAATGGGATCTTATGGGTATCCCCTGCCAACATGCAATATATGTCATCTATTTTAAAAATGATCATCCTGAGAACTATATGTCACATTGTAATTCAAAGCAAACATATTTGAAGGCATATAATTATAACATACAGTGTGTAACTTAAGCTTGAAGTATAACTATGGGTAACCTAAAACAAAGCTTCAATTCAAGTAATGAATGACTAACATTAAAAAAGCAAGGCTCAAATGGTTTCTCATAAACCCTAATCGAATATATAACAACTAAAGGGATGGAGATTCATTTAGACTGATGTGTCATTACTAGCTAAAGGGGGAAAACACATGGCATTGATATGTCGTCGCTTTAACATGTGTATAACTGATTTGTTATGAAAATTGAAGACAATGTCGTTGTTTCCACCCTCTGTTAGATTAGGAGCAAATGTATGTCAAAATAAAATTGTTGGGACAAAATATGGATAAGTATAAATGCATAATAAGCATCAAAGTGCAGGGGGCATGTGTATATATATATATATATATAATTTGATTGAGTTCAAACCTCGTTTTTTCTTATCTAGTTGAACTCGAGTTTATATTATACTAACTCAACTCAACTTGACTTGCTTACATTTTTTAATTTTAAACATGTTTAGAGTGAAATTCTTTTATTAAAATTAATTAAAAACTAATTTTTAGTTATTACTTCAATTCAATTAAAAATATTTAGTTTATTTTAAAAGCTTAGGGGTAATAATACATTTCTTAAAGTTTATGAAATTTATCTAATAATTATACTTATCAATTTTAATGCAACAAAAATATCCGTTTAGAACTCTATAGTGCCATTTTGCGAATCAATCATAGTTGGGTTAGTTCTAATATAATTAGTAAAATTTTGCAAAATTGTTTATCTATCTATATAATTTATATGTCAAAGTTAAGGAATTATTTTACTCTTATTCATCTACATTATTTTTACTTTTCTATTAATATTTCACGCAGAATTAATCTTCATCTAGAAGTGTATGCTAAGTTGTCAATCCATTTGCTTCAGATTAATTTTTATGAGATCATGTTCAGTCACATTTTTGTCATCATCTAATTTGCCTTTTCACTTTTCTTTGCACTTTGAAATAATCCTTTCTTTTTTTCTCATTTAAGAATTATCAAACTCCACCAAATTAATAAACAAGTTAAATGAGTTTTTTTTTTTGGTTAGGTAATAAACTTGATAGCTCAACTGTGATAGCTAGGGCACATAAGATTAAAAAAAATGTGAGAAATGAGTTGATTGTCCTAAATATCCATTTCAAAGCACAAATTAGCAAATTCATGAGAAGGATAAAACTTATAGGGTAGGTTATATGGCTTAGCTATATAGAATTGGCTTCTTATATAAAAGTTCCCAGGTCTTTTTCTTATTATTCTTATATAAAAGTAGCTAGGTCTTTTTCTTATTCTTATAAGATTAGGATGAGTTATTTCATATAAAAGATGATGAGCTTTTTTCTTATCTATTAAAGTCTATTTACATCTCAGGTCTTAGCAATTTTATCTTGGTCATAAGCTAGTCTTAAGTTATAAGCTATTAGTACTGAGCTTGGCTTTGGAAATAAATAATTCTAACTTGATAGTTTTAAACATTTGCCACGTATATCGCCACATGTCTTTTATTCATAAGGTCATTATGAGCTAGCATAGATTTATGATCAAGTTATTCAAGGAAATAACATAGAAATTGAGATAATCAGTAAGGATAGGGTAAGGGAAACCTAAGTCTTTTTTCTAAGTGTCCCCTATACACTACCACCATCCCTCTTGATCAAGAACCTTATAACCTAAGGGGCATGATAGTATTTTGTATTCCTTAAGAATCTCATATAGATCCCTGAGGTATCCTAAGTCTTCCTTGGTAATGACACTCATAATGTGGCTTAATCTCATTACGACTTTAGTTATAAACCTTTCCATTACTAGAGTTACCATTAAACAAAATGAGAAGAAAAAGAAATTGGAAGAAGGTGAAGTACTTGGTGATTCAAAATGCAAAAGTCCTAAAAGGCAAAAGCCTAAAACATAAAGCAAAAAGTAGAAGAAAAGTTTTGAGAGAAGAAGTAAAGCTACCAAAAGAAATAGGTAAAAGCCAAAAGGTAAAAATGAGAAGCAATTTTCTCTTTTTATACTTGAGAAATAACATAGATAATCATGCAACAATACTTATGGGTAGCCAAAGGCCTACCTCAAGTTGCCAAAATTATGATAGTAATAATTAATGGTTAATTATTTTCAAAAGGTTTAGCTTATCACAATTGAATTTCTAAGGCACCCAAACGATGGTACATTTAATAATGCAGTAAGAACTCTCTAAAAATAACTCATTCGATTGAGTAACTAAATTTTCACTAATGAAATGAGCTTTACATTGACACGAATGTCCGAATGTAACCATTTATTGGGCGGGGGGGAGGAGACTATTGATAGCCTGAGATAGTTAAACACCCTACGAATGGGTAAACACCTTATGAATGGGTAGTGTCTTAAGTGAATACAAGTATTAGAACCGAACAATGGTGATGTTCAAAGCCACATCACCTAGTCATCTTTATTGATGGCAGAGTCAAGATACAAACATTGTTGAATTCACTCATTATAATCTTCAAAAGATCGTAGACACATGTAATTCCCATATCCTTGGAGTAATCCAGTTATGAGACAATTAAATCCCTCAAATTCTGATGACAGTTAAAATTGAACCTAATGAATACTATTCACAAGTATAAAAGGATATCTCAAGAACACATGTAAAGGCTAAAAAAATTCACTTGTTTCCTAATATCTCATTCTAAGCTCTTTTTAAACTCACAAAATGAATTACTAATTTAAGTATCAAAGTGGTTGTGGGCATCTCAACACACTTTAACTCCTTTTTGTCCTTTTACAGAATTGTTATCTCTCAAATTTGATATCAAGGGCCATCCAAATTATGTTGATTTTTAAGTTTAATGATAAAAATTTGGATGTCAATTATTATCTTCGACTTCTTAGTGTGTGTGTGTGTATATATATATGAAAGTAATAAATATATTTTCGAACACTTTACTTATATCAAGAAATACATAGACTTATAAACTTAATAAAAAATAATACATGAAAATAGCTATTTTTATAAATTAATTTATTAATTTATCAATTGATTAGTACTTTGTTTAATTAATAAATTTATTTGGTCTATTAATTTATAGAATTTTAGTGTATTTTATTTCAGATAATTTTTATTAATAGTCACTCAATTATGTCTTAGATTCTACTTTAATCATGAAAGAATTATGTGGTCATTCAATTTCTATTATCAGTATAATTAAGTCAAATAAACTATTTTTGGCTAAATTTTTACCAAAAGTATTGGTATTTGATTTTTTTTTTAAGTAGAAAACAACTATTTTGAAAATTTATTATTTGATTATAAATAAAATAATAAATTTTAATAAGTTTTAACTAGAATGTTATAAGATTAGCGAATTAAATTTGATTATAGTATTGCTCCCTCCGTTCCTTTATATAAGGCATTTCAATAAAAAATTTTTTGTTCCATTTATAAGTCATTTTTACATAATCAATGTATCATTAATTATTTTTTCCCATTTTATCATTCTAGCTATTAATTATTTATTGAAAATTTAAAATCTTGTTTGACTACTATTTTGCTTTTCGAAGATTTGTTAATGGCAATTTGTTGTACAAAGATGCATTATAAATTTACGTCAATAAGCAAAAAAGTTTTTTTTAATATATATCAAAGAAAATCGAGAAAGATCAAGACTTTATAAATTTCAAATCATTGCTTACCATAGAAAAGAAGAAAAAAATATTGCATTTTGATTTGAATTACCTTGCAAATCATGTGTTTGATTTGAAAATATTTTGAGATCGAAATTTTAGTGGAAATGAATTTCAATATATTTAAAATGGAATAAAGTGATAAAATATAAAAAAGGAAATATGGAAGTGGAGTTCTTGAACTAATAAAAAATACTAATAATTTTTATTTTTATATTTTTCAAAATGAAAAATAATTTAATTTTGGTGATTTATAATTAATTTAAATAATTACTTTCTGAATTTTGATGAATTACTTAAAATGCCTTATCCGGAGGGACTCATAAAAATTGGTCAATTACTTTTTTGTGGATGAAATATAGGGCATGAGCATGAATATAAATTACCCATTTCATTTCATCAATTCGTAGGCTGCACACAAACAAGCAAGCAGTCCTTTGCTCTCCATTTCCAGCTTCTTAGCACGAGAAGACGTTCGGTATTCTGTCCAACACACGTTCTCTATCCTTTTGCACATACTCTCTTTTACTAGTTTCGCTCTGCTACCTCTAAATCAGCACTGAATTTGGTACTTTTCTTCAAATTTCTTGGAACTGACAGCAGCAGTGGTACTCAAGCAATCATGCAAGACAGAGAAAGAATTCAAGAGTTTGATAGTAGCAGAAAGGATAGAAGTAGCAGGTGGTCTTTGAAAGGAATGACAGCTCTTGTTACTGGTGGAACCAAAGGAATAGGGTACTCTCCTTTCTTTTTTCTTTATCCAAATCTTCATTAATTCTTTGATTGATTCATTTACTCTTTCTTTTTATTATATGCTTTTTTTGTGTCTATTCTCACTGTTTTTGAAGGAGGAGGCTGTAACAAAAAGAACCCATCATTGCCTTTCTTGGGTTTTCATATGGCACTTTTCAAGTTGGGTAAAATTAAATGGAATTTGGTATAGGTTATTCAAATTGAGGAGGAAAACAATTTAAGCATTCTTATGAATTTGGCCATATAATGGTTCTTTCCTTATTCGGGATCAAAGAAAATTCAAGAAATGATTTTTTTTTTCTTTTTTGCATCTGTTGGTAATATTTGAGCTGTTCAGGAATGCTATTGTGGAGGAGTTGGCAGGACAAGGGGCAAAAGTACACACATGCTCTCGGAATGAAATGGAGCTCAATGATTGCATACATGAATGGGAAGCCAAGGGTTTTAAAGTCACAGGTTCAGTATGTGATGTGTCCTCTAGAGCCAATAGAGAGGACTTAATGAACAAAGTCTCGTCTTTGTTTAATGGGAAGCTTAACATCCTCGTGAGTTTCCTTATCACTATACTTTGGCCTGCATTTGTTTACCACAGAGTTCCTTATTGCCATACTTTGGCCTGCATTCATTAACCACAGAGTCAAATTGTTGCTTGATCTTTCGTATGTAGAGACATTGTTCTCTCTCTTATTGATATTGGGGTTATGAATTTCTGTTGTAAATAGATAAACAATGTCGGAACAAACGTTGGGAAACCTACTGTGAATTACACATCAGAGGATTTCTCATATCTAATGAGCACAAATTTTGAGTCAGCTTACCACTTGTGCCAACTTGCACAACCTCTCCTTAAAGCTTCTGGGGCAGGAAGTATTGTTTTTCTTTCCTCAGTTAGTGGAGTAGTATCGGTAAATGTTGGCTCCATATATGGACCTACCAAAGGTGAAATAATATGTTTCTTTTTGCACCATTTTGTTCTAAAAGTTAGAATGTCATATTGATTGATAAAATTCTTCCCCATTTATTTGCAGCTGCAATGAACCAGCTGACTAAGAATTTGGCATGTGAATGGGCAAAAGACAATATAAGGGTTAATAGTGTCGCGCCTTGGTTCATCAGAACGCCCCTTACTGAACCTGTAATGTGCTTTCCATTGCTTCTGCATTATGTTAAAATGGTCTTTTATAGGTTTGAAAGACCTAGATTTTCATAGTTAACAATGCTTTATATGATTCCTTTTCAAGCAAATCAATGTGGTATTGAGAATGTAGCATTATGAACATAAGAACTGCTAGTTGACCTCAACTCCTTTAAGGCCGCATGTGGTTTCCTTTGATAAAGAATTCAAATTGCATACGATCTTCTTCTATTTGATGAATGTATATTTAGGTAGAAGTGACATCCATGTTCAATTATCAGTTTTGAAATTGCCATAAATTTTATTAATCTTTTTCAAAACTAAATTCCAATAGGATTCTTGATGTCTAGATATCCATTTCTATTTCATTCCTAAAACTAGCCAAAGTTGTCCTAAGATTCCTTTTTAGCATTGGAAGAGCTAGTATCATGGGAACTTTAATAAACCTTAGTTAACTTTCGCTTGGGACTCAGACTCGTTTTTCCGCTTATGCAATATCAATTATATCAATTTAGTTAATGCCATTTCTTATGCTCTTTGTATATACTTATAATAAACTTGTGGCATATTTTTGTTATGACTAAGATAAGAGTTTGTTGAAGCTATAGATAGTTTTCTCTATTTGCTTGTAGGTTCTGAATTATGAAATAGTTTCGAACTCCATTACCTCAAGAACTCCAATGGGACGGGTTGGGGAGCCAGAGGAGGTCTCTTCCTTAGTGGCATTTTTGTGTCTACCCGCAGCCTCTTACATAACAGGCCAGACTATTTGTGTTGATGGAGGGATGACAGTGAATGGTTTCTTCTTCCCTTGGAATGAAATGAATGGCACAGCTGCTCAAGTTCCAAACGATGCATGATACAATATTCCAAAAGACTAATGTGTTTGCTTATCAACATTCCCTTGTCAAGTTCTTATATGCAAACATTTTCACTCATTTCTTTGTTCAAAGTTCACAGCTTTTATATTCTCTCATCCATTATGCTTCTGTATCAAATAAAGTAATTGTTCAAGTTGATTAGCTTGAATTCCAAACTGTCACATTGAACTCATTCTGAATGAAATCTTAGTTGTGTGCAAAAGCATGGTAGTGGATTCATCTCTGTGGTCAAATTGAGGATCCCTAAGGTCAAGTTGTGCTCAAATTGGATTTTGTAAATTCAAAATTTAAATTTTAGCGTACAGTGCATTTCCTCTCGCAAAAATATAGGATTCACTTGATAATCTTTTAACTGAAAAAAGTGGGTGTTCGTTAATTTAAATATATGATCAGATAATCATAATGACACATAAAATACTTATTTATAATTATTAAATTAAATTGTTTACATATATATTTCGTAAGGGTAAATATACTAATAATATTCTTTTTCACCCCCTCGTAATTATTGTAAGCCAGATTAGACAGTAATCTAGGTGCAGCTCCGGAAATGGGATGTTCAACTGTTAAGTTTGGCCCCATCTTGGAGTAGTAATGAGGCCCATCTTAGAGTAGTAATGAGGCCCATCTTAGAGTAGTAATGAGGCTTATATATATATATATATATATATATATATATATATATAAAATTTAATTTTTGATTTGGATATACTTATTGTCTTAGAATCATCCCATTCTTCAACTCTAGAATAATAGAACAAGAAAATTTTAATTCTTTGGAATATTTATCAAAATCAAGATAGAATAATTTAATTTTTGTTTTCGATTCAAGATTTCTATGTCTTATACAAACTCTTAAGTTTTAGCTTATTAAATACGGATTTCCTGTCCAACTAAGGTTAACAGCTCCTTAAAGGTTCCAAGCTCAAAACAACCTCAAGAAAAACACTGATAACAGTAGCTTGCCTTCAAAGGACTAATAAAAAAAAAAAAAAAAAATAGTCAAAGCGATAAGGATAGTTGGGTGGACTTGACATTTTATTTTTATTTTTTTCACAATTATTGACCATATGATTTCAAGGTTAATTAGGCACTTATGTTAACCATTTAATTAAATAATGATTTTAAAATGGCAATAAAATATTAAAAAGTTCTAACTTTTATACTTGAGGGTTTGTGCTTATTAGGACTTTGTCTTATTTTGTATAGGGGTAATATTGACTCTTTAGATGTTTTTAAAGATGAAGACAAAGTATGTCTCAAAAGCAATACCTTGAGGAAAGTCAATATCCAAGAACAAAGGAGTAGAATATTGATTCCTTTATATACTTATAAAGATGGAGGCAAAACACCTAAGAAGGAAGATATATCTAGAGTATGGAGAGAATGATACAATCCCTTAGATACTTTTGAGGATGAATGCAAAGCACCTAAGAAAGAAGATACAAAGCTAAAGACCAATAACATCCAAAAACTTCATGGTCAAAAAAGGTACAAAGTAGAAATGATGAAAAAATGAAGACAAGTTGAGATAATCAATTTAACAACTATGGAAATGCCAAAGCCCGTAGAATTATGAACAACAACCCATTAAAAAAAGTCTTCAAGAATTATTGTAATTAATTTGCTTGAACTGAAAGTGAGCTTAATGATTGTGAAAATATTCAATGACCATTAAACTACCTCAATGACAATGGCAAAATCCCAAGGATCATGGAGATAATTCAATGCCTCTTGGAAGGATTTAATGGCCATTGGGAAAGATAACCTAAACCATTAGAAATTCAATAATCATGGAGAAATTTCAATAATGGTTGAAAAAACAAAAAAAAAAAAAAAGAATCCAATGCCTATTAGAGAAAGTCGTTAAGAGCTATTAGATTTTCAATGACCGTGAAAGATTTTCAGTGACCATTGAAGGGTTCTAATGACTATATTTTCATAAGCTATTAGATTTTTTTTGGTCTATTGGCTAGTGTTTTTTTTTTTTTTTTGGATTCTACCTATTTAAACACTTTCATATGAACCTCCAAAAGATTAAAAGAATTAAGTAATCTAAAATTTTACAAGGATTTTGAGGACTTTTGTAAAAGAATTATTTCTTTGTATTTTGGATAAAGTTAGTTTTGTATGAATTTGTAACAAATCTAATAGCTTGTAAGAGTAGGCTTTCTTGAGCACTGAGTGTATATTACTACCCATTTTAGATGCTTAGATATTTACTAAAGGTCATTTCTTATAAGGTTGGTGTTTAGCCCACAAAAGTACCAAGGTGGATTTTGCTCTTTTAAGCCCTTGAAAAATGAGAGTGTAGGATTTTTCTTGAGTGTAAGAAAAAAGATGATTATATTTGATCCTATACAAGATAGTAAAAAGCCTAAATATTTGTATTTATTCTTTTTTTCCCTTTCACTTTACATTCTTCTTTGAGAGTAAGAGTGAAGTTTGTATGTATTAATTCACTGATAAAAGAATTTAAAAAAATTCTAAAAAGGTTTTCCAGTTTTTGAATACTCCTTAAGGATCATTCCATTCCTAACTTTGAAAAAGAAAGTCTTACCAACTAGGTAAACCTCTTATATGCATTTTGTCTAGTAAAGAAATTTGCAATCGAATTAAAAGAACTTGATGGAACTAGCTTGACCACATGAAAAGAAAAAGACTTTCTCCCTAGCAATAAAATTGACATAAAAACATGAGTGGCAGGGACTACAATTAGTGGGATTGCTATGGCAATAATATAGAAGGACTAGATAATATTAAATCATGTACAGGGTCTAAGCCCATTTATCTCCTATATGAAAGGGTCTGAGTCCATCCAAATAGCTTAGAAAATGATAACCATTAGAAGGCCTAAACCTATATACCTTTGATACATCAAAATGGTGTTCAGTAGTCTAAACCCAAGTAGTTATGGCCCATGACCTAAGGGATTGACAACAAGTCAATGCTGCCTCCCTTTCTTTCCCTTTAAGTTATCATCCTCAATAAGGGATCTATAAGTGATATTAGAGTTTCATCTCTTATTCAAGCTTAATTGCAAGAGAAAAGACCCATAGTAGCCCTAAATAAGCATGGACCTTAAGGTCAATTAGTGGTAAAACCTTCATTCTTCTATAACACTATACTGATATTAGAAATGTCAAATATACTACCTTCTAAGATCGGAGTCTATTGAGCTATAGTGAATAATAGAGAAGGGTTCATACACCCAATGAAGATACTTATTGATGAGACTTAAATTGAAAAGGATAGATGAAATGTTTGAAAAAGAAAAAAAAAAGCAAGTAATTAACAATGATAAAATCATCCATATGCTTTTTTATACCTTAACTAAAAGTGAGTATAAAAAAGTAAGTATGAAGATTACAATAAAAGAATTATAAAAATCTCTAGAGGTGATAGATGAGGGTATGACCAAAGCAAAAAATAAGATGGAGACTCTCATTTTCAATATGAGACATTCTTAATAAAATGAAAGGAGAAAATCCCTTAAATATATGACCACTTCATTGAAATTATTAAAAAAAATAAAGATGCTTAAAAAGACATTTACAAATGAAGAACTATTAAAGAAGAATTTCTTTATTTACACAAGAATTTGTTATTTGCCTTAAAGCTTTCAATTATCTAGCTAATATTTGATTGATTTATTATTATGATATGAGATGAGGAGGAAAGTTTTATAATATGATATAAGTAGTAAACTCCATAAAAATATTATTGGAACAAAAGTAAACATTTAACTTGTGTGGATTTAAAATAAATAATATAAATTTGTAAGGATTATTTGATTTCTATAAATATTAGATATTGAACAATATTCTTAGTATACATAGAAAGAGAATGCTAAAAAAAAACTCTAGGCTTATTCAACCGTTATAAGAATAATTAAATTTAAACTTTAAATCAAATAAATTTGATTAGATTGGTTTGAATGATGTCAAAATATCCTAGTCTTTACTAATATTGAGTTTACTTGAAATCTTTAAATTGTTGGAGTTTTATGTAATTAATTTTTGTTTGTTTTCTTTTAAGATAAATTATCTTCTTTTAATTAGTTTAACTAATAATAAGATTACTATAATTTTAGTAGTTAATAACCACGTGGAGGGAATGATAATGGACTATTACTTCATTACTTGATTGATTTCATGCACTTATAAATTTTCTTATCAATTAAACTATAATTTTATTTCAGTTAGGTTAATGTTTCATGGCTCTAGTAAGAAATTCTTACTCACTGAAAGTTAGATAAGACTTTCAATTAGTTTGTTAGTCAAAAAAAAAAAGGAATATTTTAGTTTCTTCAATTTCTATATCTATTGTATGGCAATACTACAATAGATGTCAAATAGACACTCAAACTAAAGTGGTTTGGCATATGTTTATTTTACAAAATAAATTCATTATAATCAATCAACAAATATAATAAGTTTTTATAACTTCCACAAAAGTAAATCTTTACTTTAGTACTTGTTTGCACTCTTTATTTTAGATTTTACTAACCACTTCAACACACTTACCTCCAATCAATATGCTATTAATTAATTTGAAGAGATTTTTTTTTTTTTTTATCTAAGTCTTCACCCTTTAAAATTACAAGAGCACCAAGGCCAACTCTAGTGACTCTATTTCTTATAAAATATTTATAGCACAGTGAATCAAATTTATCTAAGAAAACTAAATTTATTCTAAACTTAGAAACTTATCATATCTCATAAAAAAATTTCATATTACCATCATGCATTTTAATCTTTATTCTATTGATACCTTTGATCCTAGTAGTAAGAATGACAAACTAAGAGAGGATGAATTAGTTTTTAAAAAAATTACAAGCTTCTTGAAGCTTTGACATTAAGTAACAATAAATTAATGTACACTCAATTTAACTCTTTTAACAAAGATAAAAGTGTAAATGAGAATGAAAGAATGAAAATTTAATATTTATAGAGGTTTGATAATATATCTATATATTCTCCCCAAACAACCACTTAGGCCTTTTTTTTTTCAAGCATAAGATAACCACCTTTTTTTATAGGTTCAAGAGTAACCTTCTTTTGTTATAAGCATGAAGGAACCTCCTACATTTTTTTTTCTAACCCGAGAAAAAAAAATTCATTGATACTTTTGCAAACTCAATGCCAGTAGCTTGTATTTTTATCGATTAAATACTAACGTATCTATTATTGCAAATAATTACTCTTAATAAGTATTCAAGCAGTTTAATAGATAACAAATCTAATTAGTGCATATAGAATGCCTAACCTTATATTACATTTTATCTACTCTTATGTTTCACACTTTCTAGATATAACGAATAGGCTTAAAGGTTATTACATTTATTCTCTTAAGTTCTCAAGGGTCAGATTACGTTTTTAAGTTCACATATGAAGTCTTTGTATATAATTTGTTGTTAGGCTCAAATTTGACTTTATCTAAAAGCCTTAAAAACTAGCTATTAAGTAATTTAATAGATTTTTTACCAGCTATTGGTTTTCATTTCAATGGACATTGAATTTTTCAATAGGCATTATGGTAGTAAGGACTTTACAACTTATCCAACTATTTTTTTCAATAAACCATTATTTTTTCAGTGGCTATAGAAAAGGCCTTATCCAATGGTCATTGCTATTAACTCTACACAAATGGCTTTCACTCACATAATCAAAATACTTTCTAAAAAAAATTTCAAATCATATTAATTTGATGAAAACTATACTCAATAAGATTGATTTTATGTATGGCTTATAATTTAGTTCTTCATAAATCATTTTGAAGATTATTTTAAAATTGACTTATTTACATGATAGTTTTAAAGCTAGCTTAATCATTCTCCACTAAAATTTTTATAACTTTCATTATGCATCTTGGATTTATATGCCATTTATCCTAGAGTTCTTTAGTTTGTAATTCATATATTATGTATTTTCTAACTCTTTTAGAATCATTTAATGTGGTGGTTCAAGATACATTTTTTATGGGTATGATTAACTTGTCTTTTTGTTTCTTTATCATTTGGCAATTTTTTTTCTCTTTCTTCTATGGCTTTACTTAGCTTTTCTTTGAATTTAAATCATCAAGTCCTATACTCTTTTTACTTAGATTAGCTTGGACCTTCCTCATACTTACAACTTAACCAAAATGCTATAATTTAAATATATTCACTCAAAATAAATGTTAAAAATTTTTGAGATTTTATTGTTATTTATAATACCATTCAACATATATTAAAACAATGGCTTATCAAAATTGGGGTTAATATCATCATTGGATAGTATCATTATATTCTCCTTTCTTTTCTTCGAATGAATAAAAATACTTCTTTGAGTAAATATGAAACTGACAACTCAAATCCATTAACTAACCATCACAAGTCTTTTGAGATCTCACATTAGTTGTGAAAAGTTTGTGTAAGTGAGTTATATAGGTTAACATGCTTTTATAAAATTGTCATGGTTTTGTAAAGGAGTGTGTCCTATCCCTAACCCATATGTGTATATGTATTTCTGTGTTATATTAATAGAAAAGCATATATGTAAACATGTGAGCATGTGGCTCTCTCATTTATAGGAACTAGAGAGTAGGTTGGTCCTTTGGGATTCCATATCGATTGTGAAAAGTATGTGTGGGTGGATTATATAGGTTAGCACGATTTTACAAAATTGTTATGGTTTTCTGAAAGAGTATGTCCTATCCTTAACCTATGTGTGTGTGTGTGTGTGTTCACGCATTTGTGTTATATTAATAAAAAAATGCACGTGAGCATGTGAGATGGGGTATTTTTCATTCACAATACGATGGGCTAGTTCTTTGGGATCCCATATCGATTGTGAAAAGTGTGTGACAGTAAGTTATATAGGTTAGCATGCCTTTACAAAATTGTCATAGTTTTGTTAATGAGTGTGTCTTGTTCTTAACCCATGTGTAGTATTTGTGTTATATTCATAAAAAAAAAAAAACTACCTATCATATAATGGATCTTTTTACCTTTCTTTCTCATTATCAACAATATCAACATTTTCTAGTTTAGTATTGTCATATTCAATTTTTCTTACAGTAGTATTCATTTTATTATCACTCTTTTTAGAGATTTTAAACTCTATAAGGTCTTTTTTCATATTCTTATAAGTGTATCAGATATGTTTCATTTCATAACAATAATAATGCTTTTTTTTTAATTATCTACTAATAAATAATATTTTTTACTCTAGAATAATTTTTCATGTGAATTAGTTCTACCATAATTAGAACTTACAAGTAAATCTCCACCTTCATCATGACTATTTGATTTCTTAAATTTCTTATAATATAGAATAATCATAGTAATCTCCTCTATTGCAATGTTGCATTTCCAATTAGACTTTCATAAGATGATGGAAAAAAGCGTAAAATAATAAAATTTGTCTTCAATTTTTACATTTAAAACAAGAAATTGAATAATAAATTTAAAAAATGCATGAAAATGGTCCTTAATATTTGCATCTTAATTCATTTTCTATGGATATAACTCTTTTTTCACATACAACTAGTTTGTAAGTAATTTTGGCATGCAAAGTTTTCTTAATTTCTTCCATCAATTAACAAGTTGAGTCTCATTTAATATATGATCTTTTACATTAAGATCTAAAACTAAGTGAATCATACTTACTATTTTTTATTAAAACTCATATTAATTATCAATTTTCATTATTGCTAACTTATTCTTACTCAATATTTTAAATAATCATACATTAACCCATTCCATACTTCTTAAGTTTTACAACTAAGATTATTCTTTCTATAGTTGAGAGTTTTATTTTTCTCTTCAGCTCACGAAAGTTTTTTTTTTTTTACTATTTTTCACCATCATGGAGGAAAGGATGGCTAAGTTACCCCTTAGTGTAGAAGCGGAGGGGAGTTAATCTTGAAAGGTGGTTCGAAGGTGAGTGACTAGGGTTTCTCAAAGTTTTGCTCGATTGGTAACTTCTTTACTGATCGATCAATTAAACATGATGAGGCATAGGATTCCTAGTATTTGAAGGCTAGAGAAAGGGATTTTGTTTTAATTTTTTAGTGGTTTTGACCTAAAAAGGGGTTTTGGATGGTGGTCTATGGTTCTTTGACAACCATTTTTTAGTTCTTCATCATCTTCAATAGGGAGAGACTCCTTCTATGGTTCCTTTGTTTCATATTGCAATTTGGATTTAAGTCCATGATATGTTATATGTCGATAGTGGGCAAGCATTTAAGGAATTTTATAGGTGAACTCTTGGAATATGATGCCAACAACACCTCTAGGTTTTAGATAAATTATGTTCTCCTTCATGAAAGGATTGATGTTAGAGTCCCTTTGAAACGATGGAAGAATATGAAGTTGGCAAATGGATAGTGGAGTGTGATTCAGTTCAAGTATAATAAGGTCAATTATTTCTCCTTCTTATGTAGTTTAGTTGATCATATTGAGAATTTGTATTATTTAAAATTTTCTCATGAGTTAGGTACCTTAGAGAAAGGATGAGGGCCTTGGTTAAATGCAGTGCCTCAGTGGTTGATGGGTTTGGGTGGTGAAAAGTGGCTATGTGATGATAGGGAAGATGGCAGTAGTAATGTTCATGAAAGGTTTATTTGCGAGGTGGGGTGGAAGGAGTCAACATGTTTCCTTTTCAAACCACGAAATTTGTGAAGATAATTCGAGTTTTCTTGTTAGAGAAGATCACGTAAAGATATTTGCTTTTAAAAGTGGGGCTACTGTTGCTAACATTAGTATGGATAAGATGTGGGCTTATTTCAAGTGTAGGTTATTAAGGACTAAGAAATGGATTTAGTTAAAGATAAAAAATAAATGTAAGTGGGTTAAAGGAAAAATTTTTGGCCAAGTAGAAGCCGATGATACTATTGTTTCTTCTAGTATGAAAGATGGTGTTGTAAGAGATGACGTTCCTTAGCTTCCATTAATTATTTTAGTAATAATTTTGTATCGATAGGTTTTCTTCAGGACCCCGTTGGGAACCATGATTAGTCTTAGTTAGAACTGTCATGGACTTAACAATTCATGTGCAATCTTAGCTCCCAAGATTTGATTAAATCTTGTAAGCCATATTTTGTTTTTTGGTGAAACTCTTGTTAAGTCGAATAAAATTGAGGAAATAAAACATAGTGTTAGTTATGATAGTTGTTTTTTAAGTAGATAAAGAATAAAGGAGTAGGGGTCTTGCTTTTTTATGGAATGAGCATATTTTTATTTCTTTATTGAGTTTCTCCTATTTTCATATTGATGTTTACATTATGGGTGAAGATTCTTTGTCATGGAGGTGTATAAAGTATTATGGTTAGCCTGATTATAGTAGACGTCATTTGTCTTGGCATTTACTCCATGAGGTAAAAGGGAACTTTAATTTACCTTAGTGTCTTATTAGAGATTGCAATGATCTTCTTAATTAAAATGACAGACAAAGTTCTATGCCTTATCTCGAGTGGTTTTTGTGTTGTTTTAGAGAGGTTGTAGCAGATTGTGGTTTGATTGACCTTCTATTAGTAGGGTATAATTTTACTTAGGAAAAATGTAAGGGTACAAATGCTTTTGATGAAGAGAGGCTAGACAAATGTCTAATTACTATTTATCCGGTTACTTCCGATTAGTTAGAGTTATTTCTTATTACTCAGTTGGTTTGTTTATTCACTCAATTATAGGTCATCATTTGATCTAGCTTATTGTTAAGAAATATGATGTTAGTGTTGTTAGCCATAAGTTTCATTTTGAAAATTGTTAACTAGGAAGGTGATTTTTGTGATGTTGTTTGGTAGAATCTAAATGCTTCAGCGAGTTGGCATTTCATTAACAGGTTGGATCCTTATGTATGCATCATGTTTCAGTTGGGGTGTGACTATATAAGGATGTTTTAGGCTAAAATTTCTAAAACCAAAGTTAAACACACTATTGTTATTGCTTTCAATGGCTAAAATTCTATTGTGGAGATTAACTCTCATCAGAACACTTTTAATAAGTTAGTGTTCTAAGAAGTTTTGATTGCAAGGAGGAGATCGAAACCACTAGTTTTTTCATACCTTTGATTTTACTAGGAAATGGGTGAATCATATTACTAAATTGAAAAAGGATGATGGGTTTGTTATGAATGAGTCAGACGTGTTATTTGTCTTTTAAGGTGTTGGTTATAGATAATAAGTTATTACTTACCCCATTTTTTATTGAAGAGTTCAAAAAGGCTACTTTTCATATGCATCCTGACAAATTGCTTGGACCAGATGGACTCAATCATATGTTCTTTTTAGTAGTTTTAGGAAGATATTAGTATGGATCTTTTTCACTTATATTCTAACTAGTTGAGGTATGATGTTTTCCTTACTTCTTTAAATGATACAAATGTTGTACTCATTTTTAAAAAGGAAAATCTGGATATGATATGTGTGTTGGACTTAGTGGCAATGTGAGAACCCAGGGGAGGGGTGAATTGGGTTATAAATAAAAATAAAAGAACACAACCATAGAAAACTAAAAGGAAACTACAAACATATAAATCAATACAAGGATTTATAGTAGTTCGACAACATGCCTACTCCACTTCCCAAGCTTTCACTTAGGCCTATCTATTCTTTTTCCAGGCTCAAGAACAAAACTTTCCCTTTTTTAGGCTAAGGAAGAACTTTCCCTTTTACAGGCTCAAGGATAACTTTTCCTTTTACAGGCCCAAGAAAAACCATTCCTTTATAGGCTCAAGAAGAACCTACCCCTTGGTATTTTTCTAGATACAATATCAACCTTTACAACCACTAGCAAGGAAAGATCCAAGCAACGTCTATGCCTATCAAATCAAGCAGTTATTACACAATTAGTGCTCCAGAAAACCTATTTTAAAAAAGAGTAATAAAAATAAATTATACTCAACCCAAAATACAAGCAACACCGAAAAAGTTTTGCATAAATAGTTTCAAGGAGTTACAAAGATGTTCACAATGATTTATAGACTTTTTCTCTAACCTCTCTAAAAGTCAAAAATGATCCTTATGTAGCCAAACTCCAAAACTAGCAATTGAAATAGTTGATATTGTGTCTGATAGCTTTTCTGCAAAACTAGCCATTAGAGATGACAATACATATTGTTCTTCATCAACGCCCATTGAACTTTCAACACCTATTGAATGTCTTTCAATGCTTGTTGACTTTTACTACAACACCTGTTGGAAAGTGAACAATGCCTGTTGTTCATGTGTAAAAAGCTTGAACTTCATGCTTTGTTTTTCAAACTTTGCACTATTGCTTTCCACGTCCATTGACTAATTCGCAATGTCCATTGGAAACTCCTTCAATGCCTATTGAAAAGGGCCAATGCTCGTTTCAAGTTCCATAAGCTTTAGCTCAAGCTTGGACATTTTTCCCATGCCTGTTGTAAATCTACAACGTCTGTTGCTAGCTCAGATCAACACCCATTGTAAAATTTCAATGCCTGTGGGAGGTCCAACATAGCTCAACTTGGAGTACTTCTCCAATGCTCGTTACAAAGGGACAATGCGCATTGCGAAGTCTAGAAGACTTTGGCAAAAGAGCAACATCCAATCAATGTCCATTACTCATCCTTGAATGCCTGTTAAAAGGTTCAATGCTCATTGGGAGATGTTCAATGCCTATTGAATTTTCATAATGCTCATTGAACTTGTTCTAGCCCTTTAATATTTTTCGAGACTTGGATTCATATGTCTTCCAAACATTCTTGCCCTAGCATTCAAAACAATCTCACTTTTTAACATTCGTCAGATCTGTTCAAAATATCAAATAAACACTAAAGTATAAACATAAGAACTTCTTTTAGTTTTGTTATCATTCAAAATCATAGTTTTGTTATCATGTAAAACACATCACTCAAAGTAGAGAAGTGAGTCCAATGCCTTAGGGTTACATGTTCTCCAAACATTTTTCCCTTAGCATTCACAATAATGTGATCTTAGACCTATTGCCTAATGCAATGTTTTCTATAAAACCATTGCTAAAGTGCTTGCTAATAGGCTGAAGTGAATCCTCCCTTTTATTATTTCTAAGGAGCAATGAGTTTTTATCCTAAGTAGGTCTATTATTGATAATGTAATTTCTACATTTGAGGTCATTCATAGCATGAAAAGGAAGACTAGGGGTAAGAAGGTGATATTGCTTTTAAGATTGATATTAATAAGGCTAATGATAGGGTTGCATGAGCATATCTTAAAGATGTATGCTTAGGTTCAATTTTGCCACTAGATGGTTGATTGGGATATGTTTTGTGTTTCCTCTATGCATTATCATATATTGTTTAATGGCATTAAGGTGGGTCTTATATCACCAGCTAAAGGTTTACGACAAGGGGATATGTTAACCCCTTACCTATATATTATTTGTGTAGAGGATTTGTCTGTGATGGTTAAGAAAGTGGAGGCAATGGGTGAGTTGCATGGGTGTAAGGTAAGTCGAGGTGCACTTACTATTTCCCATTTATTGTTTATCGATGATAGCCTCTTCTTCTTTAGGGCTTCTTTAGATGAGTGTAGGATTATGCAGGATATTCTCTAGTGTGTTGAAACTCATTTAAGGTAGGCTATTAGTTTACACAAATCTAGCATTCTTTTTAGCTCTACTGTTGATCCACATCTTTAGTATGATATTAAGGTTATGCTCAAGGTGTCCAATCCTTTAAATACCAGGTGGTATCTTGGGTTGTTATTGCTTATTGGGAGGACTAGAAAAGTTATCTTTGGCTTTCTAAGAGAGAGAGATTGTGGCAGAAGCTATATGGTTGGCATGGAAAATTGTTGTCTCAAGCGAGGTAAAAAGGTGTTAATCAAGCCAATGGCTCAGGCAATCCCAACTTTTTGTATGAGTATCTTCCAACTCCCTGTGTCTTTATTTAAGAAGGTATAATATGTGATGAATTCCTTATGGTGGGGTTCATACCCATTAGGTTAAAAACATATTCATCGGGTTTTTTTTTAATTTAACTATGCTCATTAAGAAAGCTTGGAATCTTATCTCCAATTGGAATCTTATCTCTAATCCCATGCTTTAATTAGTCATATCATCAAAGCTAAGTATTTCCAAGGTGGGAATTTCTTTTTGACTCAATTGGCTTCTAACCTGAGTCTAGTATGAAGGAGCATATGGAGTATGAAATCAATTATTATGGACGAGTGGAGGTGGAGGATAAGGGATGAGTCTAAAATCAATGTATGGGATGACTCTTGGTTAATTAATGATCATTCTTTTAAACTGGTAACGTATTGAAAAGAGGAATTAGAAAATTTGGTCATTCATGATTTGTGGATCCCTAGAGCTTGTGAGTGGGATGTGGAGTTATGGTATGTAATTTTTTATCCAGCTGATGTTAATATTATTCTATCTACGCCACAGGTGATAGGGATGTGGAGGATACTTTGATATGGCATTTTGACAAACGTGGTTATTACTCGGTTAAATCGGGGTACTAGTTGGCTGTTGCCCATAACCTTGAGCTTGAAGCTGGTGTAATGGGTTGGACTGTAGTTTAGAAACTTAGGCTACCTCTTAAGGCGAAGTTGTTCTTGTGGAGAGTCTACAATGATCTTTTGTTGTGCAGATAAAACCTTTTTCTACAAGGTCATTTTATCCCTAATGTTTGTGTTTTTTGTAGGGAGGTTGGTAAGCATCATTTGCACTTGTTTATGGATTGTTCTTTTACTACTTGATGTTGGTAATGCCTAAATCTTACAATTTTAAACCAATGAAGATGAATTTGGAACTTGGATATGCTTGATGTTGTCATATTACGCTGTCATTCTTCAAGAACGGTTTTGCATGGCTTTATGGGCCATATGGAATCAAAGGAACTATGGGCTTTGGCACCGAAAGGTTATTGGTCCTAACTATTGCATGGCAAGTTGCTTTGTCTTTTTTGGAGTTGTATCATACTATAAATGATAGAAGTATGAATGGTGGGAATGGGCTGGTGAATTTGGTGAGGTGCCAGGGTCTTATGATGGGGTACTTTAGGTTGAACATTGATGTTGCTATTAATATGGATAAAGGAATAGTCGGGTTTGGGTTAGTTTTAAGAAACCATTGGGGTGCTTTTGTGAGTTGCATGACTAGATGTGCTATGTTGGCAAAGGTGTTGTGCCTTAAGGAGCCGTTGAGTTGATTGAAGGAGCAAGCTTTAGGTCATGAGTTGGTAGAGTCAGATGAAAAGTTGGTCATGGATGGGTTTCATTCTTTTGCTTCAGATCAGTTAGAGTTTGGATGTACTTTGCAAGCATGTCTTTCTTTATCTCAGTTTTGCTAGGATATTAGAATTATTTTTGTAAAGTGACAAACTGATAGGATTGCTCACGCCCTTGCAAAACTGGCTTGTTTTTATGCTAGTCCTTTAATTTGGCATGAGGCATAGAGTTTGTTAGGTCCCTCTTGCTTGATGATATACTGGATTCCTAGTTTTTCAATGTTTTTCCTTGTTTCCAAAAAAAATTCTAAATAATCATTGTTGTATAAAAATACCATTCACAATATTTTAGCATGAACTATACTTATTTTTTCTCAAAAGTTTCTATTTTAAACTTTAATCCTACATTGACAATCTTTGACATTGTGACTCTGAAATCACTTATTATACTAATATTGTAATAGATGTGGATTAGATATAAGTGTCTATTCTATAAAATGAATTCATTATAATTAATCAAGAAATACAATCACTAATTTTACTTCTCAAACTCACAATCCCTTACCATAATTGCACTCAACAATTATCCTATAAATCCAACGGACTACGCTCACTCGATCCACCTAAGTTTCGGCACCACCACACATCCAACAAACTCACTTATTATTTGTTGCATGCCCCAAGACAAGCAAAACCGTTCCTCTGTATATAATGCTTCATAATATTCCTTCAAGTCCTAATTGGAAACGTCACCCAATATGCCAAGTTAAATTTGGACTTACTTCCTACAATGATTTAACTCCAAATATTATTGGCCTATTCCCCCCTTCTAATAATGTATTTCCGTTCACACACACATATATAAGCAAAATGAATGTGGCAATCACACATGCCAAATGACCCCTAGCTTGGTCCCGAATTTGTGTTCTTGTAATAGTGTTGTTGTGCCTTTGATGGATTGTACCCGATATTAAGTTGTAATTCATCTTAATTACTAATTAACTACTAATAATCGTGACCTCTTTAAAAGCGATCTAATCGCACAACACTGGCAAAAAAAAAAAAAAATGTTTCAATCACATGAGTATTTGTATACTAAAATATGAAGAGAACAAAAAAAAAGGGGTCCTATCAGAAGTGGCCGATGCAGTTTAGAGCATATGAGATTATGAGAATAAAATTATCGCAGCAGCACCCTGCATGATTAATTTAGTTATGATCTGAACCTTGCAGTTTGAAAAACGCATTAAGTCAGCTTTTCAATACAGAAGGGATCAAAGGAGGTCAAATATTTAATCTGAAGTAAAAGAAATAGTCCAACAACAAGAGGAGGCTACCAAGTTAACATCATTCCATATTGCAGGATATGATGGTTAAACTAACTATTGGTCCCTCCACAATCCTTTTTACTCTACGCTTGCTTGCTAGGAATCCTATTATCCTTTCTTTTCTTTTCCCACTTTTGTGTGCATGAGCTGTCCGCAAATTTAACTCTTTCTAATATTACATAATGCTTCATCTACACCTTATGTGCCATAATGATGCCACACATGGGCTTTCACTTTCTTGTGTGGGTATGTGTTAATCAACTCACATGGGTTTGGGATAAATTTTGGTATCAAGAAAATTCATTACTCCATTACAATAAAGAAAAATATTTCATAGCCTTGTACATTAAAAGTTTGTCCCGATTGTTAGATAACTTAGCACTAACCATTTGTTTTAGCATCATTTCTCATTTCATTCAGATGATAATTCACCTAGAGAAATAAACTGGATTCATTTATCAATTTATTGACGAAGGATTACACATTTTTGGAAATACTGTTGTGAAAATCTGAATTTAAGATGAAAATTAGAAGAGATTTTTTTTTTCTTTATAAATGGTTATAAATTTTTTAATATAAATTCTGTGAATAAAAAGTTGATTTAAACAAAATTATTTGAATATTTTACTAAGAATAAATAACTTTTCAAAAAGAATTATTTTCAAAATACTGTAAGATGTTGAGAAGTCCCTATATTTTTCTAACATAGAAGTGGACA
The DNA here is from genome assembly GCA_949677035.1 of Omphalea diandra. Taxonomy (NCBI): domain Eukaryota; kingdom Viridiplantae; phylum Streptophyta; class Magnoliopsida; order Malpighiales; family Euphorbiaceae; genus Omphalea; species Omphalea diandra. Next base: position 11,014 of record CATIWR010616623.1, on the reverse strand, counting down.
TGTTTTAGAGATGGATTCAGGGTTCACCACATTGTTTTGTGAATAATCATTGATGTTTTGGAAAGATCAGTTGAAATTGGCATTTTGATGTAAATTTCTTTTAGGGGTTTATTAGTCACTATTAGGGTCTACCACCAATTTCTCTTTCTGATTTTCACGAAAGCATCAAATGCCATGCAGGAAAATAATTTACCACCAAATGAATTGTTTCATCTCAGTGGAGGTTGTTGTGTGGCAAAGAATTTATCCTACCTGTTTAATGCTTGGGTTTCAACCACACGATACTTAATAACTTCGATATTGCAATCATTTTAAGTTCCCTTTCTGCTATATAAGATGTTCGGATACCAATTTCACTAAATGCATGTGAGAGCGAAATTATTAAGTATATCAATTGGATGTATTTTTCTTTTCGGAAAATTATATAATAAGAGCAGATTTTATTATAAAAATCAGATTAATACTAAATATAAGGTTTAATATTTATAGATTTTATATCGTAAAAAAATATTTAGAGATTTTATGTGTAAATATTAAATTTACTATTGGATTAATAGTTTAGTCACCAAATATATGTTTATCAATACAAGCAATCACGAGTTTAAATATTACAAGGTCTTATTTATGAACTACAATAGATCAAATAATTTTGGATATTTAATCTCACCCAACTTTTGAATAATACTTAAAAATAATGTTTTTAAAATCGAATCGGTCAATGAACTGATCAGTTGATTGATTTGTAGTTTAGTTAGTTTAATTGGTTTGACTGATTTGATTCAATAAATTTAATAATAAATAAATTTAAAAATATTATTAAAATAGTTTTAAAAATTCTGAAAAAAAACATTAATGATATATAAAAATAATTTTAATAATTAAAAAAAATGATGCTAAAAGTTAGTTTGAGTCAAAACAAATTGAACACTAATTATATTTCCGATTTTATCTAGTTAGCTAATTCAATCCAATTTTCAAAACAATACTTAAAAAAGCTATTAGAATGGTTTCGGATTACAACATCTATTCATGATGATTTTGAATAAAATTCAAATTTAAGTGCTTGAATATTCACTATTCAACATTGAGTATAATAGATTTAGATATGGATAACTATTTGATTATTATATATTCGCTTAAGATGAGACAATGTATAAAAAGGATCAAACACTAAATTTGCAATAAATAAATAAAGACTCATTTAGTTTAATTGCTATTGGTAGTTATTATTGATCACTGCTTGATATTAACTCTTTTACAAAAGCATGCCTATTATTGTTAATATATTATATTATGATTAAGGTTATAACTATTTTTTTAATTTTTTATTATATTATATATTATAAAATAATAAAAAGAATTAACTAAAATTTTAATTAAATTTGTCTCTATTGTAATAACTTTCTACCCATGAATATGATTATTGTAATTATTTTAAATATTTATAAATATTTTCATTATTATTAATTAAAATTTAAAAATTAAATAATTTAATTACATAAATTATTTCTTAAAAATAATTTCATAATTAAAAAATTATTAAAGATAATCAGATAAAAAAAATACTTTTTAATTTAATCTTTTTAATTATATTTTCTCTTAGAAAAAATATCATTATAATTTATTAAGTAAAAAAAAGGATAAGCTTATTGAGATCAATATAAAAAAGATGTAATATATAGATACATTTTAATAATTATTTTGTCATTAGGTTTAAAATTATAATAAGGCTTCATTTATTTCATGAAAAATAACTTATTTATGAAAATATTTTGCAAGAAATATATTTTCGAGAAAAATATTTTCTGAGAAAAATATTTTTTGATGTTTAGAGTACATTAAAAAAATATTAATTTTCTTTTAATTTATAAGATTATACTAAATTTTAGATGACGAATACTTTATATTGATATTATTTATTATTTAATATAAGAAAAAGTATATTAAAAATAAAAATTTTTAAGGGCTTCACTTATTACAAGTAATTAATATTGACTAGCAATTATCAATGATGGATGTCTATAGTGAATGATGATTGATGATAATAAATATATGTTTTTATATAATTTACTTTTCATTTGATGAGTTTATCAAAATTCAAAAAATGATTATATATATATATATATATATATATATATAAAATCAAGAATTTATGCTTATTACCACATGCGTTGATGATGATAACGATGATAAGTAATTACTTATGTATGTTGGTAATCCTAAAAATGATGTGGGAATTCTATTAATACATGGCTAGCTATATTTGGATTAATGATGTGGCATGTAATGCAAAATAAAATGAATGCATGCATGACATGGTTGGTGAAGGTATTCACTTGTGTAAGAGAAAGACACAATTAGTAAGACAAGTCCTCCATAAAAAATGAAATGTTAAGGCGACAAGTGAGAAAATTCTCTCCAGAGTAAGGATTGGCTTGGGAGAAAGAGAGAAAGTCTCCCACAATGCCTTACATGAGGTTTTCCTATGGATTTAGGTTACCTTGATTGATTATATGATATGTCCCCATGTGAATAAAAGGTTTTTAAATAAATTGCATCGATTAATTGTATATATATAATAAATACTAATATGAATGTTAGTAGTTAATGATGATTGATGATAATAAATGCATATGTTTATATAATTTACTTTTCATTTAATACCTTTATCAAAATTTTAAAAATAACTTACTATATACATATATATATATATATATATATATATATATATATATATATATATATATATATATATATACACATATAATGTTTATGAATGACTTAAGAATATATGTTTATTGCCATATGCATTGATGATGATGATAATGATATGAGAAAGCAAATATTGCTTATGTGTGTTGGTAATCTTAAGAACGATGTGGGATTCCATTAATACATGGCTAGCTATATTTAGATTGATGATGTGAGATGCATACAATATTAAATAAAAGTAATGTATGCATGTCATGATTAGTAATGGCATTCGCTTGTGTAAGAGAAAGGGGCGATTAGTAAGGCAACTTCTCCATAAAAAAGAAATGTTAACCTGACAAGTGAGAAAACTCCCCAGAGCAAGGATTGGCTTGTGAGGAGGTTTTTCTATGGATTTAGGTTACCTTGGTTAATTATATGATATGTGTCCAAGTGAATGAAGAGTTTTTAATAATTTACATTGATATATGATATTTTGATTTATAATATTTTAGCTTAAAAGGGTTTGAGTTTATCTACTTACTAAGTAAGAAAGGCTCACTTTAATTGGTTGACTATCACATATTTTATGTAGGAAACTCAGTACAAGGAGGGATAGGACCTTTTCATGTTTGAGTTATTATTTATGGATATGCACATGCTAGGAACTTTTCATGTTTGAGTTATTATTTGAGGATATGCACATGTATATATTATGATCACATATTGCATAAAGACTTGATGGATATGTATGTATTCCTAATAAAATGCATTAACCAGTAGTCTCATATCTATATTTTGTGGGAGATTAGTTCTTGTATTAATGATGTAAAAAGTTATGAAATTTATGTATAATGTAATTATGATATTTATATACATGAGAATGGATATAAATTTATGACCAATCCTTCATAATTTACAAATAATCTATTTGATTAAGATGAATGATTTTATCAAATGATTATAAAATATTAAGCTTGCTAGATATTTAAAGGACCTTAGGCCTTCTAAGCAACTAGTGCCAACATGGCCTAAAGGCGGTTCATGATAGAATGGTATTAGAGCATCGAAGTTTATACGGTTGGACCTAGGGGACTAAATGATATAAGTGCAATTGAGGTTAGAACTAATTAAGTGTGGTATAGAACCCATCATGTCTTTTAAATGTGTTCACTTGAGATTAGAACCCTGCATGATATTATGCTTTTATGTGTTAAAACTAAATGATAGAATGAGTATACATGTGTTTGCATGATGTTATGTTAGTGTAATTGTGATTTGCCTATGATAACTAGAACTTTATTATAATTTTTATAAGGTATTAACCATCACATTTTTCAGGATATGAGTGCATATCTACAATATGCTAGATTGTGAGGTGAGCCACTAGAGGTGACAGAAGGCTCAATTGTAGTATCTGTTGTTGCACTTGTGGTTGAACCGACTATCAATAGTGGAAGGAGTGTTACGATAGAAGCTGCGAGAAGCATTGGTCATGTTAGAGATGAAGCCTAACCACCTGAAGAGTACCAAAATAAGAATGTGGTATCTAGAGGTAAGATCATTACAACCTTAATTAGGATGTAATAAGCATCAGAGTGGATGTCATTGAGGCTAGCACAAACAACACCTACTTCACAACCTACTCAAACTTATGAAAAATGAGGCTTAAAAGTAGTCAATGTTATGAAGATGTACGAGTATCTTAAGCTCAGACCTTCATAATTTATCAGTGGTAGTAATCCTTTTAAGTATATATGAATAGTCAAGAAATTGATTGATATCTTATGGGTAATTGATCGTGTGGTGATTAAGATGGTAGGGATTACCTTGCATTTTAGAGGTCAATAAAGTGGTACAAGAATAATATTATAGGTCTTTTGAGAGAACTAACATAAGAGCAATTCCTTACACTTTTTTAGATTGGGCCTTTCTAGAAAGTGTTTAGGAGCAAAAAGTGGTAGAGTTTGAGAAGCTAAAACAGGTAAAGGGTGACAACATTTATGAATTTATAGAGAAGTTTAAAAAGTTGATCCAATTTATATGTGAGACCTATGGCCTAAAAAAGAAGAAGAATAAGAGGTATACGATAAGACTCAATGATCATTACCAGTCATTGATTGTTATAGTAGGCCAATATAAGCTCCATGAGCTAGTGGACATAGCTAAAAGCATGGAGGTTAGACTGTTGCTCAATGGTAAGAATGAATTCAAAAAGGACAATAAGGGTGAGGCAGGTGAAGCTTCAAACCTTACTAAACCATATGCTACTAATTCAATATCAGTGGAGGATGTAGAGCCTGTTAAAGGCACAAATAATAGAAAAAAAAAATAGAGGACCTTCCCATAAGTTAGGTAAGCAGGGAAAAGGGAGATTGAGATAATTTTACCAAACTTTAGTGTACTTAGCTAAGGCTCAAAAGCATCTAGCACCATGACAGGACCTCCTAATTACTAGAGGTATGGTAGAGCTCACAAGGGCCAGTATATGTATGACACTAATGCATGCTATGGTATGGTCAACCAAGCCATAGAGTGAAGGATTGTCCCAATTCGATGCTGAACTTCCTTTTCCCAAATAACCCCACCCATTCCAATGCAATCTAATATTTTTATTTCCCAAGCCTTTTCTTATTCAGGAGGTTAATATTCAAGTTTAAGATTTTTAGGGGGTAGAGGCAAAGGTTGTGGAGGTCGACATAGGAGTAAAAAGTCTATTTCCCAGAATTCTAATGTTAAGGTCCGAGGATAACCTACCCAAGCTCGTATCTTTACCTTAACCTAACAAGAGACCCAAACATCTAATGCAGTGGTGTCAAGTATATTGTTTATATCTGAAATTGATACTCATGTATTGTTAGACCCTGGAATGAACGTCACATATCCTAAATTAGAGAGTCTATTGTTAATTAGTACCCCTATAAGGTAACCTGTAATGGCTAAAATGTGTTGTACATCAAATCCCATTTTTGTCAAAGGAAGATGTCTTCTGATAGATATGGTGATTCTTAATGTGCTAGACTTTGATATCATTCGTAATATGGATTGGCTAGCCATACATTGTGCCAAGGTTGATTGTAGAGAGAAGATGATGTTGTATGTTAAACTTATTTAAAGAATAATTCATTTTTTAATATGATAGGACATTTGCTCCTTTTAACCTAATATATGCCATTTGTGCATGCAAGATGTTGAGACATAGATGTAAAGGACACTTAGCATTAGTAAAGTACCTTGAAATGGATAAGGGTAAACAAGAGACTGTGCCAATGTTGAGTGGATTTTTGGATGTTTTTCTTAAGGAAATACTAGGATTACTTTCAAAAAAGAAGACTAAATTTTGCATTAACTTAATTTCTAAAGTAGAACTAATATCCAAAACACTATATAGAATGCCACTAATAAAATTTGAAAACTCGAGGGACCAATTATAGGAATTATTTAAGGCTTCATTCATCATAGTATTTCCTTATGGGGTGCTCTAATACTATTTACGAAGAAGAAAGATAAGACATTAAGGTTGTGAATTCATTATAAAGAGCTAAATAAGCTAATAATATGAAATAGGGTATTCATTACCTAAGATTAATAATCTGTTTAATCAATTGCAAGGATTTAAATACCACTCAAACTTTGATTTAAAGTCTAGCTATCATCAATTAAGAATGAAAAAGCAAGATATAGCTATGACTATTTTTCATACTCACTACAGGCACCATGAATTCTTAGTCGTGCCATTTGAACTCATTAATGCATCAATAACATTTATGGGCTTGATGAATTGAGTGTTTCAACCATTTTTAGACTTGTGTGTCATTTTGCTCATTGATGATATCCTAGTTTGGCTTATTAAGGTGTACTTCCTTAGTCACATAGTATCCAAGGAGGGTTTGGAGGTGGATCCTAAAAAGATTAAAGTTATAGAACAATGGCCTAGACCTACCATAGTTGCAGAAATCAAGAGCTTTTAGAATTAGATGGCAACTACAGGTGTTTTGTATAAAATGTTTCTAAGATTACTGCACCTATGATCCAATTAACTTAAAAGAATCAAAAGTTTATATGAACCCATGAATTTGATTCTAGCGTCCAGTATCTAAAAAATAGGGTGATTTTAGCTCCTATCCTAACCTTACTATCGGATGAAAAAAGTTATAATATGTATTATAATGCTTTCAAAATGGGTTTAAGGTGTGTATGGATGCAGAATGGTAGGGAGATTGTTTATACCTCTTATTAATTGAAACCTTATAAAAGGAACTATCCTACCCATGATTTGAAGATGGCAATAATTATTCTTGCTTTTAAGATCTGGCATCATTATATATATGGGGATATTTGTGAGATCTTCATAGATCATTAAAACCTTAAATATATTTTACACAAAATAATTTGAATCTTAGACAAAGGCGATGGATGAGACACTTAATGATTATGATCACGCCATAACATACCATGTAGGTAAAGCTAATATTGTAGTGGATGCCTTAAGCAAAATGTCAATAAAAAGTTTAGCCATAATCAAGTATATATGTAACAAGCTGTCTTATTTAATATTGATTTAGAATTGATAGGGCTTGGCTTATTTCTAGTTCATCTAATAGTTAGGCCACTATTATAGACAAGATTGATCAAGCCTAACATCAAGACCCTAAATTGGTGAAAACAGTTAATGTAGTATGATAGGAACCACCCTAATTTCAAATTTGATCGACAGGGTGTTATATGTTATGGTAAGCAATTATATGTTCCTAAAGTTGACGATTTACAAAAGGAGATAATGAGAGAAGCTCATATTTTAGCCTATAGCATTCATCCAAAGCCACTAAAATGTACCAAGATCTAAAGGAGAGGTATTAGTGAAAAACCATAAAGAAAGACATAGGTTAAAATTTTATCTCATGTGAGACCTATCAAAAGGTCAAGATTAAGCATCAAAACTTAATCCATTATAAATCCTTCAATGAAAATGGGAGAACATAGTTGTTAACTTTGTCATTAGATTGCCTATTACTTCTAATTGACATGATTCTATATGGGCCATCATTGATAGAATGACTAAAACTACATATTTCATCTTGATCAAAACTAAATATTCAGTGGATAAATTATCACAACTTTATGTAGATGAGATTGTATGTCTTCATGGAGCTCTAATGTCAATTGTATTAAATGGATGGACATGGTTCACATCATAGTTCTAAAAGGATCTGTAGAGAGCTATGGGTGCCATATTGGATTTTAGCACTACTATTCATCCTTAGATTAATGGCCAATATGAATGTACTATTCAGACCTTGAAGGATATGTCATGAATGTGAGTTCTTGATTATGGAGGATCATGAAAGAAGTATTTACCATTGATCAAGTTTTCCTATAATAATAGCTATCATGCAAGCATTAGTATGACACCATTAGAAGCTTTGTGTAGTTACAAATGTAGAACCCTCATCTTTTAAGAAGAAGTTGGAGAAGTAGAGTTAGTATGACTTGAGATGGTTAGACTTATTCACCATACTATGCTATTGATTAAGGAGCGACTTAGGATGATTGTGAGTCAGTAGAAGAGTTTAGAATCACTATGAGTCAGCAGAAGAGTAATGTTGATCCTAAATGTCAAGATGTTCAATTCTAAATAGGTAATTATGTCCCCTTTAAGGTATCCTATATGAAAAGGCTCATACGCTTCAATATGAAGGAAAAACTAACTCCTTACTACATTAGACCCTATAAGGTCACTCATAAGGTGATGAGTGTTTCTTATTAGTTAGAACTACCTCTAAAGCTAGCAAAGATCTATCTAACATTCCATCTGTCAATGTTAAGGAAATTTATTTTAGATCCTTTATGAGTCATAACTAAACTACATGTTAAACTCGCTTTAGATTTGACATATAAAGGACACCAATGTAAATCATTGATACCCAGAGTAGACAATTAAGGATTAATGAGATTTCAATGGTTAAGGTCCACCATAGTTTAGAGGAATGCATGTGTAAAACCAGAGAAGATATGCTTTGACAATAGCCCTACCTTTTCCAATAAGGTATATTATGGTTTTATTTATAGGCGAATGTGTTTAAGGTTAGGATTTTTTTAAGGTTTAGTGTATAGTTTGCATTTTTTTTATGTAAGGTTCAATGCATGGTTGCATTGTCTTGATGTTATTCTATGTTTATTTAATGTTTACCTAAGGTATGCCTAATATGCATTTAAATGACATGAAATCATGTATTTAGGATGTATTTTTCATACCTAAAAATGGTGTTTAAGCTACATTGAGGAAACAAACAAAATGTTGGAAGCAGAGGTTCCATAAGTATTATGGTTCATAAGTTGCATTTTTTATGGACTTTAGAAAGTGTTTTGGACAATCAAACTATTTAGGCACAGGAGTTTTGATCATCATAGCATAATATGAGTTTGAATAGTGCCAAGCCATAAAATGACACTTTTGACTATCAAACCACAAGTTCGGTAGTCAAAAGTCCATTTGATTGGGTACATTTTGGAATGCTTCATTCAACTACTTTAGCTTATTCAACTCATTTCTTTTTTTTATTTCTTGCTCCTAAATGACTAAAACCTCATTCTCCCCTATTTTCTCAAATTCTAAAGCTAATGAAACTCTCCCAAACTTACCCCTCTTCCACAGTTATTGACTAAAGCTAGGAGAAATCAAATTGTTCTCCGCACCTCCATCTATCTACAAGTTTGTTTTAGTGAATGTCCTCATTCTCCAAGTACGTTCACAATTTGCCATTGCTTGTATATGTTTGTTTCATGGTTTGTTACGAGATTTTATTACATGTTTATGTTGTGCTAAGGTTTAACAAGTTGAAATATATGTCAAGTTAGCTTAGTTCATGTTATAGTCTTTAAATGAAGATTTAGAAGGAATTAGTTCATATAAATTAAATATATAATTTATTGATATTGATTGAGTTGTAAAATGTTGTTTAGCTTTAGACTTTAAATTTAAGGTGATATTTAAGTCTTGAATGATGTTTTATATCCTAGTTTAGGATAGAGTCAAGTATAAATGTTTTAACAAATATATAATTATTCGTTGTGCAAATGAGTTTTGATTGTAGTAATAATTGAAGTTTATTAAGTTCCTTGATGTTTTTTGACACTCTAAACTTTAGGTTGTTTCTTGTATGAGATTTATTTACTTCACAATAACATCATTAAAAAATCATTCCAAAGAAAAAAAATAGTACCCAAAGTAAATCCAGCAAACCCACTTTCAATAATTGAAAAGATGATTAAGGGAAATCTTAATAAATCTCATATTTGCAATTTCAAAAGCCATACAAATCAAAAATAACCTTAAATATTGAGACTTTCGATTAAAATCACTCGTAGAAGTGAAGCCATACAAATACAAGACAAATTTATGATCATTTGTATCTAAGTTTATCTTGTATTTGATTTGTAATTATGATATTCAAGAGACAGAGGAAAGTGGGATAAATTTGTCTTGTATTTAGTCTGTAATGATGATACTCAAGAGACATAAAAAAAAAGTGGAATAAAGAGTATTTTGGTCTAATTGAATGTGAGTTTATTGTTTCAGAGAAATTATTGCGCATTACCTATGTGTATAATTGATGACATTAGTAGTTTGTATTTAATTGACCGCAAAAAGCATTATAATGATATAATAGACTAAAAGTAAAATATTAAGGATTAAATTAATCAAAATTAGAAGTGAAGTATCATAATAACCAATCACAAAAAGTTAGAGGATAAATTATGCATTTAGTCATATAAGTTGGGTCACTATAATTTAGTGAGCCACGTGGCAACAAATAATACGTTGCTCATAGAGTGTTCTTATATTTGAAATAGGGGTGAGTACGGTTTATTCCAATTTAGAGATTTGAAATCTTCAAGATCATATCGAAATTTCAAAAATTTTAAAAATGAAAAATTGATATCATCCTAAATTTTTTGTCCAATTTGATTCAGTCCCTTACAAATACGAGATGGTTAAGTTTGGTTTTTAGTTCTTTCAGAATGATTAGTTTAGTTTGATACTGGTTCAGAGATTCAGTTATTTCAATTTATTAAAATTAAATTTTATATTCTTAATCTTTATGACCTAAAATAAAATAAAATTTATATTGTTCACTTTTAATCATTCAAGGACTAAAATAAATAAGTGATAAATTAATAAATTATAACTAATAATTCACCCATTAAATATTGAATTAAAATTTGTTAATATTTACTACTAATTTATAATAAATAATTAATATATAGTCTAATTATTAATGATATATACTAATTGAACAAGTTATATATATATATATATATA
>CATIWR010616570.1:0-56880 GCA_949677035.1 Omphalea diandra | reverse complement strand
TCACCAAAAGACTCATTATTAGTATTTCACAAATATTATCATTAATAATGACAAATATTATCACTAATATTAATATTATCACTAATTCAAAAGTTATTTTTTTGTGTAAAACTTTACTTCCCAATAGTAGTAAGTAATTTCAATTTTCAGTCATATAGGATTAGTCAATTATAATTGGCAATTAACAATTAATGTATAGTCCCAATAATATAAAATTGAGCAACAAAAAATAGAAAAAAGAGAGAAAATAAAGCATTCTAACAACAAAAAAGGAAGAAAAATTAGAGAAAATATAGGAGAAATAATATAAAAACAGAGAGAGAAAATTAGATAGAAAAATTAAAAAAAAATAATAATGAGTTAACACCCGATTTTAACGAGTCAAAACTCGATTTCATCCGATTTTACCACAAATCCGATTTTATATACGATTAAAATCGTTCACGTGATTTTGACTCATAAAATCGTACGAGTCAACTCGCGATTTTGACAACTATGGATAGGCATATAGGTAGAGAATTTTATTTTAAAGGAACAGTATAGATGCACAGAATGTAGTTCCATCTCGATAATGCATGAACATGTAGTAGGATCACGTACTGTAAAAGAGGAGCAAATAGTATTTGGTAAGTTTATTTTACCTATCCACGGTAATGCCTTACTTGGAATGATTCTTTCCCAAGTATTCAAAATAATTAAATTCAAATGATTTATAATAAGATTTATTTATTTAAATAAATATAAAAGTGATAGAATTCATTAAAAATAATATATCTTTTTAATTTATAAAAAGGTATTTTATTATATTTAATTAGAATAATTGAAATTTTGTAAGATAATCTTATTTCGAGATAATTTCTATTGTTTAAAAATAATTAATTTTTAAATTTAAAAAATTGAATTTCATGGTTCTAGAAGAAATAAAAAATAAAATACAATTAAATTAAATTATTTTTTTCATTTATTTTTAAGTTTCTAAACACCATGTTAAGGAAATGAAAAACTCATCCCGACTGGAATACATTCGCTGTAGCTTCAAAAAGTCTGCACCGTATTCTTCCATATAACGTCATTTCTACTTCCACCATGGCGCAACCTAACAAAGAATTTTGTGAACACCATCTAAAAATACATCCTACTATAACCTAGTAATCGTTACGCAAGCCGAGGTTCCATACAAATAAGTTAAATGAAGTTTCAAGAAGTTTGACATTAGGAGTGAACATTCCATCAGCTTAATTTATTCAATTTGTTCAATTTGATTTTTATTAAAATTGAATTTAATAAAATTAAATCATTTGAAATTTTTTAAAAAATTGAAAAATTTAAATTTTATATATTCATATATAAAATTGATAAAATATTGATTTAATTTTATTTGATTAAATTAGATATATTTTAAATTAATTCAATTCAAATTAGTTTGTTTTATTAATAATTTCAGTTTACTTAAATTTTAATATAGAAAATCAAATCAAAAATTAAAAACTGAATTTTTTTTAAATTAAAACCAAATGGTTACCTTAATTCAGTCTGTTTTTTGCTCACCCCTAATATAATTGCCAATTACCAGAACCCAAATTCTGTGCGGATGTTTCAAGCATGTCAGGAACCATGTCAAGTAGTCTGAGTTCCTTCTAATTCGCTCTATACCTGTACTCCACGATTGATTCACTGTCGGAATAGATTATGCAAATCACAGAATCTGGAGAAATTAGTGCAAGCTTTATTAACGATCAGCCTACTGTTTACTTATCAGGACTCTTTAGTTATTATAAATGTACTCTCATGCAGGACAAACCAGTATATAAAGAAGCAACAAACTTCAGAAAAAATATACTTCGTTAATGAACTTAATAAATTTAAAGTTGGTCAAAATACATTAGCAATATTGAACCTTCGTAAACTGAATCCTATGCACTAAATACAGCTTGTAATTCACAGTGCTTAAACCCACGCTCTAAATGGCAAGCAATTAATGGATAGAGCAACTAGTATAGTAACTCAAAGGATCACCAGAACCATTAAAAATATTTACCTCTAGCACCCAGCTCTATGTTCTTCCACTACGAGACACTCTGCCACAGTTAAGGAAAATAAGGTCCCTCAATCACTGGAAAAATCAGATACCAGTTCGCGGATCAGGGGGGGGAGGGAACTAAGGAAGTGCCATATATGCTAAAAAAAAGGAACATCAAATGTACTTGTCTACAAATGTGGTTATATTAGGAGTAGGCTTTTTTAGATGGCTTACTAGGAACAAAATATGACTATGCAGAATGTAAACACCATTTAAGATAGCATGCATATTGAATGATATGCAAACATCATGTATTTGAATGAAATAAGAATCACTAAGGAATTTGGTAAAATCCAATGAAAAAAAAGATGTTTCTAGTGCAGGACTTTATGCTTTGCGAAGCTTTGGGAGGATCATTTCTAAAATCTGCCTAGTATCATAAATTTATAATCAAATAGCTAGAAGAAAGTCAATGTCACATAAATTAACAGGTAATGAATCAATATGCATGCAACTTATGAAGCAATTGCATCAATCCTTCAAATTAGAGGTGCCAGATTATAAATCATAAAGAATAAGTGTTGCTCACATTAGGGTAACAATCTTTGCGGACAATCGTTTGGTTGTCAGTGTTCACATATACTTCACATGATACCCTAGCCTGAAACAGTCTCCAGAACATAAATTAGACATAGTAAGACATGTGATATATCATCAAATTGTGCAGAACAAGTGAAAAAGATGTTACGTATTGCATAGAAATCTTTTTAGGATGGAAAGGAAAGTTAATGAGAGTAACAAAAATGTATGGAATAGAATGTAAATGAGATTAATTAACTTCATTTTGTTTGGGAGTTCTTTTAAACAAAGATTAATAAATGCAAACTAGTTAAAATCTTTTCATTCCACTTTTTAATCCCAATTTACAAATTAAAAAAATAAGTATTTGTAAATGAGATTAATTGACTTCATTTTGTTTGGGAATTTTTTTTAAACAAGATTAATGAATGCAAACTACTTAAAATCTTTTCATTCCATTTTTTAATCTCAATTTGCGAGTTAAAAAAGATAATTATTTGAATGTAAATGAATGTAAACTTTTAACCTCCATTTACTTTTATTTATGTTATAAAAAAAACTTAAATAATATTAACTCATTAATCTCCATTTATATTTAACCCCTCTAACTCACTCTTGTGCAATGCCTTAAACAGATATAGAAATAACCAAAGGTAGTTATGGTACAGGTTTTCTGCTCACAGAAATTAAAGGTGGGAATGAATCCTATATCTTGGACGCAAGAGGCAGTTTCACTGCTCACAACTATTAAAGGCAGAAAGCGGTCTGAGAGCCTAGATGTAAGCGTAGTGATGGTACACTAGTATTTATAACTAACACTCTGATTTCACAAATAAATCATGCATCGCTATCATCAAAATGGCCTCTTTATGTGAAATACCATCTTAAAGGCTATTGATTGGAGGCAATATTATCTATTCCTCTTTTATACCTACTCTTTTTGTTTTTACAACAATCTTGATGTATATAAGTAGTAACTTATTAGATGACCATTAGTAACTCCATATTCCACAGACATTAAAATGTAAATAATATCCACCAAATCTCCCCATCTTCAAGAATTGATTAAATCCATTATGAAAAAATGAATGCCACTAAAGCTGTCATATGCTCAATTTGACCAAAAATATACTTCAATCCATTGCATTTAATTATGTAATCGTGAAACTTATGATATCTATCCTACAGCCTCTCTATCTCAATCCAGGAAGAAAATAGCATAGCCAGTGCTTCCATCAAAAAGACAAAAATAAGAGTTCGACAAAATTGAATCTTGTTGCTACACACAACACAATGAAATCCAATGTGTATAATTCCCTACTTCAACCACTTCTTCAATTATAAAATCACCATACTAACCTTTGTTCCTGATAAAATTAATTAATTAATTCAAATTAACCCAATTATCCTAATCATGCATTCTTAATTAAACTAATAAGAGGAAGAAAGAAAGAAAGAAAGAGAAGTAACCTTGATAGGAATCTTGAAAAACAAGAGACCAAGTTCTCCTTCAACCACGGTATCGGTATCAAAGGGGATAACACCTCTAGCCAAATCCTCGATCAAGTAAAACATATCATGTATAATCTCCATCCCATCCAATTCAAATGTCGCATTAACATAAGACGATCCTTTCGCCCTAATTTTCCCTCCATTAGAGCTTACCACGCCGAGCTGTCTCTCTCTGTACCCGATCGACACGTCGAGGGAATCATAATCCAAGGAGTAAAAATCTCTGTTGCGAACCTTAATGAGGAGAGAGAACGAGAGGTCGAGCGTGAGTTTCGGGGACGAGTTGACTCGGACGTGGTTTAGTCGGATTCGGGCGACTTCTAGGGTGGGATCGGAGGGGTAAAGTAAGTAGACGGCTGTGGAGAGGAGGAGGATGGCAATAATGTAGAGGAGGCAGCGACGGAGGAAGAGGATGGAGGGATTCGGTGGTTGGAGGTAGTATGATAAAACGATCACGTTTTCGGGAGGCAGGGCGGTGTATGGGATCGGGGAGGTTTTTGAGGTCATTTTTTGTTTTTGAGCTATTGTTATTCACGTTGAGATGCTCGATCGCTCTACCCGGCGTGATAATATGAATAACCTCTCTGCCCAAACACTCCTCCGTCTATACGTATACGGCAAGATATGTTACGTTTGATGATACAATATCTTACTCATCTAAAGACAATTCATTCAATTAACAAATTTAAATAATTTGATTTAATATTATATATTTATTTTAAATAAATAAAATTATTTCAAAAATAATTTCAATTCATTATAAATTTATTTACAATAATAAATTTAATTAAATTATATCAATTTAATATAATTGTATTATGAAATAAATATTTCTTACTAATTTAATTTAATATAATTGTATTATGAAATAATTTAATATATATACATAATATAATTATATTATGAAATAAATATTTCTTACTAATATAATTCTTTTTGTTACGTGATTTGTACTTTAATTATAACAGAGTGTTGAACATATATAGTTTTCAGAAAATAGTCAAAACATTAAACTAATATTATTATTTAATAAAAAAATAATTGAAATTGTTTATGATCAAATCCAAATTGAATTGAAAAAAATTTATAAATGTAAAATAAATCTTTGCTAATGAACATAATTGAATTCTTAATTCAACAAACAATTAAATTGAATTGACTTAAATTGATTTGAAATGAAATCAAACTAAGAAACTATATATATATATATATATATATATATATATATAATAATAATAATAATAATGTATAACTTAATTATATATCAACTATATATATAATATATAGTTTAACTATATATCTTATCATGTACTATTGATAATATATTTTTTTAATTATATATTATTATATTTTATTTTTTTAATTTAATATATTATATTAATTTGTTTTTTATAAAAATAAAATAATAATTTAAAATTTTAATTTTAGAAATTTAAATATTACAATTTTATTTTTTTAACTTAAAATCAAGAAATTTATTGAATTAAATCAAATAAAATCAAATTATATTAATTGAAATTGAATAATTAAACTAAACTATACTAAATTTTTTAGTTTAAGTAATTTTAATCTTCATTTTTCGATTTCAATCATAAACTTTCAATTTTTTAAAGAATCAATAATTTAATATAATATATTTTTCAAACATCAATCCAGACTAAACCAATGCTCGCCCTTATTCGTAGCAACTTAAAAGTCCTGTATTGCATCTTAACCAAACCGGCTAAAAATTTGATAGATCAAAGATTAAATATACATTACGCTAGTAAGTCTACATTTTCAACTTACACATTCTCCAATAAATTATTAAAAATTAGGTAGCTTATGCGTTTCTATACTAGTAATTATTAATGCGTCATGTATGTAACATACTGTTTTATTATATAACTTCATATATTTAGTACTTAGATACTTTCTCTGCTTCAAAAAATTGTCACGTTATTTTTATATTTATTTAAAAATCCCTCATACTTTATAATATGTTTTTTCATTTATGTTTTAAAAATTAAATATACTTTACTAATTTAATAATTAATGAGAATAAATTATAATATTTAAGTAATGAAAATAAGTATATATTTGAGACATGAAAAAGAGGACAATCTTTTTAAAATGGAGAAAATATTTAAGTTTCGATTCACATTGATATACTATTTATAATATATAAATTATTAATTAATATATTTATACATTTCATTCAATTCACTTAATATATATATTTAAAGACCTCACAATTTATTAATTGAATCATAGGCTATATTTTAAACCGGTCAATCAATTTTGATTTGAAAAATTTAGACTGAAAAATAAAATAAAGATTACCAAAAAAACTATCAATTCAATTTTTAATCAATTATCACAATAAAAAAAATTAACGGTTCACTAATAAAAATTCCATAGGTAAATAGACAAATAAACATTACTTTTAAATATGAATAAAATCGAAAAATTAACTCAATTCACTGTTCTAATTATTTCAATTTCATTTGGAATATATTTATATAAATAAGTAAAAAATATGTATCTTGCAACTCATTTTGAAATAATAAATCAATATCACTGACAAAATTTTCATTTTATCGTGATTCCCTTACGAAACTCTCCAAAATCCAACTAGCAAGTATCTCGCATGAATATTAATTGATCATAAAAATTAAACTAACAATTTTTTTTTTTAAGAGAATGGAAACTAGCAACAATTTTAATTTTTAAAAAACAATAACAACAATTTACGGATTTGCAAATTTTTTAACGTTTTTAAAATTGGACTGGTGATTAAACTGATTCTATGACCTGTTCTTGGATCTATTGATTTGATCAATTCTATTGGTCCGGTGGTTGAATGGGTGGTTAAACCGGTTTTATGACCTGTTCTTGGATCTACTGGTTCGATCAATTCTGTTGGTCCTGTTTACAAATATTATATAACATATATCAAATATTATAAATCTCAAATTATAAATTGCCCCGATCCTCTTCAAAAAAAAAAAGAAACCCAAATTCTGGCCCATCATAATACGCTTCTATGCTAGGAATAGCCCACCATTAAAAAAAAAACAAAAAGGAGCCCAAATCCCATTATTCTAGTTGATAATGGGATTTCTCTAACAACCTTCCTTGGTGATTCATTTGGTTCATTTACAGCTATCACAGGTGCATAGGCATTCTTGATAACGGCACTGAAATCATGCAACCATTGTGGCTCATTTGGGTGAAGTTCATATCTGGCATCTAATTGAAGAAAGGATTAACAGCCAAATAACAATCATCGCTATTTCCATGTGGGAAAAAGTCCTTCCTTCTCTTGCTGCGGACAGGTGATAAGTCCCTCCCATCACTGTTGAGTTGACAAATTGAGCCCAGATCCATTGAGTAATTTCTTTGAGTGAGAAACAGAAGCAATCTTTATAGAATGAAGTGGCCTTTCAAGTTAAAAATCTGTGTTGGAAAAATTTCTCCAAGAACTGAAATCCCTGGCTTCAGGTGAGATCGTGAAGTTTAAATCTCTGTCTGTGAGTTCCATCCAATTTTTTTTTCTCATCCTTATCAAGATTCATGAGATTGGGTGAGGGGAAGGACTTTAGGTGGGATCACGAAGATTCATGAGAAGGGGGTTTTGTTGTCGGTCAGAAGAAGAAAATAGCAGCTTTTGTTCACCCAAAACCAAAAACGACATCGTTTCTCTAAAATATGATTCTCTCCGGTTTGATATATTCTCAATTCAACCGGTTTAGTCTGGTTTTTTTCAGTTTAACGTACGGTTTGATTTGTGCTCGATTCAACCAGTTTAGTCTGGTTTTTTCTGTTTGATGTCTGTCTGATTTTAAAATAATTTTGAATTGGACAACTGATATTTCGATGCCACTTTCGGTTTTCAAGACGAGGGAAATTTTTTGGTGTTACTCATTATGGTCGTGTGTTGCTGTCTTGTCCTTATAAAGCAAAATTATTGATTTAGGCATGTCCACCTAAAATGCTTAATGACACGTAGGACCAACCAACATAGCTCAGTTCAGGTAATTTCCTTCAATTTGTAGCTGAGAATATGGGTCATATATCACGTTGAAACACAAGTATAATAAATATGTAATGTGAATATAATTTATTTAATAATTATGTTAAAATTTTCAATCCCATTAAGATATGTTTACGAAACCTTATACAATATAATTTATTTAACTAATTATATTATAATAAATATTGACTTTTTTAATAATATATATAAATATATACATTGATTAGAGGTAAGACACACTATTTCATAAAATTATGATAATTTTGTAAAAATTTATTAAATTATATAATTCACACATATTTTTCGCAATAGATGCGGATCTCAAAATTGTAACGAATATTAATTTGTTATAATATATATATAACATTTCATAAACATTTAAATATATTTTATATATTAAGAAAATAAAGAATATAAATTAAGAAAAACTCTAAATATTTGTAAGATTATAATTAAAATATACTTTTTCTTATATATAAACACATTTTCTTATATTTTGTTTAAATATATGTATTTATATTATTTAATCTAATTATATAATTGTATCTCATACTGTCTATTATGAGTTTGATAGATCAATATGTTTAAATTTAATTTTCTATCATAATGAATTGATTCATTACGATCTAAACTTATTTATTTGAAACTCAAAGCTATCTTATTTATTTAATCGTGTTATATATAAAAATATCAGTCATAGCATAAATGATTATTAAATTATGCTTATAATTTTGTGATCACCATATCAATCTATTTTTATTAAAATGAGTCACTAAATCACTTCAAGTATTTTAAATTAAAAATTTTGATAAATGCTTTATGAATAAAATTTCAAGTGACTCTCTAAATTTTTTAAACATACATATCAATATATATTATTTTTTTTATTAATTATACCATATACTTAAATTTAAAGGTTATTTAAAATCAACTAACAACAAAAACAATAATAAATATATTTTTATATTTTGAAATAAATTAATTTATTAAAGAGTATAGAAATTTAAGGAAGTTATTACTAAGAAAGCAAAAAGTGGCATTGTTTTGTTTTTTTAATGTATTTTATACTTTAATAAATTTATTAATTTTAAAATATAATTTTTTTATTACTATTTAAAATTTTAGATTTAAACAAGCCTATTAAATTCAAATATAATGATTAAATTAATAGAAGAAATCATTTGAGCTAATTTGTACTATTTTAAAAATTCATCTGCAAAAAATCATATGAAAATTAATTTAAAATACTTTTAAATAATATGATAACTACTTTGAATAAAAATAAACTTATGTAATCATTATAAAATTATTCAATTCATCATCTCAACTTAATAAACATCCAAAGAAGATGGCATAAGGAGTCATATAGAATTATACATAGTTTTGCGGTTTAGTATTTAGTATAGCACAGGATAAATTACTAAGAACTACTTGTGATAATATATTATTTTATTTCTCAATTTTATAATATATATTAAAAAATTTTATATATTCTAACGGAGTTAATTTTAGTTATCCCATAATTTTTTTAATTATATTTAAATAAAATATGTAATCCCTTTTATCTTTTACCTCTAATCTCACTCATACTCACATGACAAATAATCTTATCGTCTCAATTAACACAATTTAATTTGAGCACTGTGCTTATCATAGATAAGAAAAAGGAAATTATATAGTCATATTATAAAGAAATCTATATTGTTATGCTATTTTGGAATAGACATTGAACTTCAAAGAAAAAAAAAAATTAAAGTCATTCATCTTTTTTTCTTTAATTCTTTCATTCAGCATTTCTAATAAGACAATCATTAAAGATCAATTTTTGGCCATCTTTTATTTTTTTTTTATTTTATCCTCTATTTTTGAATAAAATATAAATTTAATTATTTTTTAATTTGTTATATTTATTTTTACGGATCTAGATATTTTACGTATGTTTTATTTTATTCTGATTAGATTTATATTACTAAGTCTTTAGCTTTGTTGTTTTTATATTTTTCATGAAAACAAATCTAATTTGTGGGTAATTTTGTTTTTATTATCCTTTTACAGATATGTTTAAATTGACTAACAAAATGGTGATGTGGCCACTAACATCTTTTTGGCTATTCATTGGAAGGAAAAATTAAAATATAGTTCATGTTCTGTTTTTGGTTGATCTATATTTAATATAAATAAATAATAATAAACTGATTCTAGGCCATTCAAAGCATATCTCAACCAAGCCATTATGGTCCAGATGATTAAACATACAAAAGACACAAAGGAAGTACTAGTCAAATTCCATAAGGTAAGGAATGCAATAAGTGGGTAAGAAATAACCCCAAAAAAGAAAAAAAAAATTATAAATCAGTGGATATTGGATAAGCATCCTGTAATAGTCATACCACTCAAACTTGATTAGGAGTGTGTATATATATATATATATATATATACACCTTTTCCAGAATAAAATTTTCTATAAGAACTTCAAGACAAAGGGAGAGAGAAATAGAGGTTCAAACAACTGGTTAAGATGAAGTCATTATGTTTAAACTAATAAAGCAATGAATTTCTCATCTTAACAAGTTGTCTGAACCTTTATTTCTCTCTCCCTTTGTCTTTAAGTTTTTATAGAAAATTTTATTCTGGAAAAGGTAAATGAAGATCATGCTACAATCACATAGTAAAAGAGACTTATACCCCGATCCTTAATTATCAGCAATCACGAAAAAAATCCTCTACACAAAATTACAAGGATTTGATTGCAGTTGCTGTATCATCAACTACTTAACTAATAATCAATCGTTAATTAAGTAGACTCATCTGACTTAGGAGGCGCAGAATTTACAGCATGATTAGTAGGCATAGACTTTGATCGTTTCATAATCCAACCTGACCTTGACCGATGAAATCGGCACCTAAAAGACCCTTCATGTGCAGTCGGCGAACACAGGCATTGCCTTCCTCCTTTTGGCGAACTTGATGCCACGGTCGCAGTGCTTCCCTCTCTGTTGCCGCTGCCGCCTTCCTGAGAGGTAGAAACGGCCATGCCACCATGAGAAGCCATGTATCTATAGATGATATATAGAATTTTTTTTTTCTCGGAATGTGTGTGTAAACTAAGCAAATTAAATCAACTCGTATATATATATATATATATAAATATGTGCTCGGTGAGGGTTAGAATTGGTAAACGAAATCAAGTGGTAGGCTCTGATTCTACATTGTTTGTCCATATTATAACCAAACCAAACAATGTGTCTATTTCGGGCAGGGCGTGAAATCCAAAACCCATTTTCGATTATCTGTACAGTTTTTTTACTTTTCTTAATTAGGAATATAAATAAAATATAATTACCTAATGCGTATTATTTGAATAATGTAGAATTCTCTATTAATCCAAATATCGTCTAAAATCATGTACAGCATTTATGTTTAATAATTGAATGCTATGACTTGTGTAGGTAGTTTGATCCAATGGCGAAAAGAGACGAAGTTGGAGGTTGAACAGTGGATTTGATGAGAAATGAGAACTGGAGGAACTGTAGGGAATGTGATGATGGAATTAGTACATGGGGACGTCGGTGGGTGCATGAAGGGACGAGGCGTTTCTACATGGGAAGTATTATTTGGGTGTTTGTATTTTGCACACGTATTAGATTCTCTCTTCTCTTTTTCCTATTTATCATAATTAACCCAATAGGAAATTGTCACACTTCATCTCACCGTTGGCCTCTACAACAAAACATGATTCCTCAGACTACCTTAGCATGCCTAGAAAATCTATGTGATTCATAAATCGGCAGAAGTACCTTTAGAAAATCAAATAAAAATCTCATTAATAAAAAAAATTAATTGAAACTAGCAATTTTATAATTTTAATGACAGTTTTAATATTATTACACCAATAATCAATATTATTGGTCTCCAAAGACCAAATTATATTAGAGATTAGAAAAGAAAAGAAAAAAAAAAGGAAAGGACCCAATGGCGCATGTAATACAGACAAGTGAATACGACATCGTATTCAACATGGACATGGGCTTCATCCGGCCTTGAAGCTGACACCAATCCATTTGGACCGATTTTCAATAATTCTGGTTTTCCGTTCCAATTATCTTTACAGAATAAGACAATTTCAGTATCAATGCGAGGCCCACCTTCGATTCCAAAACAAAATTCCAGCCCACGCAACAAGAGCCATTGATAATTTAGTAGGCCACACCACATCTTTTTTTTTTAAAAAAAAAAGAAAATTAAATCTATCAACGAAATTTTGATTCTGAAAAAAAAAAAAGAGAAAATTTTCCCCTCCTCCCAAGTAATAATAATAATAACAATAATAATTTTAAACTTCCATAACTGATAAAATAAGTACTTGTTAATATTCCATACATTATATACTTATAATTTAATAAATGATTTAATATATTTATAAATATTAATAAAATTAAAATATTTTTATTATAGAATACAATTAAATAAATAATATTTATTTTACAACATATAATATATAACAATTATTTTTAAATTTATTTTTTAAATATCCATTTTATTTTTTATTTATAGTTAGATAATGTAAAATTTTATTTTTTGGCTTTATTTTTTAATTAATTATTTTATAATTTGTAATTGAATCAAATAGATTTATGATTTGGCTAAATTGGTTTTAATTGTACCTAAAGTCAAAATCATAGTTGAGTAAAATACATATTTGGAGTATATTGAACTCTATATTTTTTTAATTAGTTTGATCAAATATAAAATTAATTCTAAAGACTAATTAAAATAAAACTTTTTATTTAATTTAATCTCTTTTTATTTAAAATATATAAACTTATTATGTAATTTTGATAAATTTAAAATCTCTTAATATTTTTTAAAAAATTATTCTCAATTTTTTCTTAAAAAATTATTTTTATACTTTAAATATTAAATTATGTAAACTATTTGAAATAAAAACTTATAAAATATTAAAATTCAATTGCAAGATAACATTCTCAAAATTCAATTATTTAAATATATAGAAAATAAATTTTACAATTAAAAATATGAAAAATAATATTTTATTTTAATGCAAAATTAATCATTTATAATTAAAATATAAAAAATTTAATATATTTTTTGCAAAAACATCTAAATCAAACAAAAAATAATACTATTATATTAAATAACATCTAAGCTTATAAATTATTGGGTTCAATTTTAATTGAAAAATCACTTTCAATTGCAAATGAATTTTATGTTTGATATACTATAAAATAAAAATAAACGTAATTTCAAATAAAATGAATTTTGTGTGTTTTAAAACCAATAAACTATTTTTTATAAATATGTCCTTGTAATTTTAAAATTTAATAAATATAAAAATGCAAAAAAAAAAAAAGGAGAGATAGTAAGAAAAACATAAAGAAGGAGGAGAAAAAGTAGGCGAAATAAAAAAAGAAAAAATAAAGTAAAGTAAAAAAAATATTTTAACTAAAATATTTTTATCATAATGAAATAATTTACAACTTTATAAGTTATTTGTAAATTCTATCAAATTTGATGAAATTTTGTTTAGTTATAACTAATTCTAAGGATTTAATCAAATAAAATTTTAAATTAATTTTCATTTATATCAAACACACAAAAAGTGAATTTGAAGATGTATTCCATAAAATATGAAATTTAATTACAACAAATACAATGTTATTTTTAATCTAATTAAACTAATTAAAAAAGTACAATGATCAATTAAATCTAGATATACATTTCATTCAATTCTAATTTTAATTTAGGATGCAAAGTTAGATTAAAATATAATTTGTTCAATTAAAAATTGTGAATACAAATAAAATTTTACTATAAAGTTTAAATTTTTAAGTCATTAAATCAAATAAAATAGAAAATGGATTGCATAAGTAAATTTGGTTTTGGATCGATAAATGATAAAATCCTACATAATAAATTAATTAAAATTAATCGTAATACATATAAACTTCTACAACGAATAAGAGAATGATAGAAGCAATAAATTTAAATTAGCACAAAAACTAAAATAAATAATTATTTTGTATTAAATACTCATTCCTGGCTTTGATTTCACACTATAAAATAAAATATAATAAAACATAAGTAGATTCAATTCAAATGCGTTAAATAGAATAAAGTTCTACAAGCTTTTCTTCAAATTGAATGAATAATGTGATTTATTATGTCAACGCAACAAGATATGTTTGCTGTAGAAATGAATGTTCACCACTATTTTTTTTTAAAATCAAAATAAAGCATAAAATTCATTCAACAAAATTAATTTATTAATTAATTTAGATAATATTTCATACATTAAAAGTTAATGATCCTATTTTTGGGGGAGAGAAAAGTTTAACTTTTGAATAATATATAGATATTATATAGTGATAATTGAATTTGAAATTGACAAAAAAAAGGTATGGATGGATTGTTAGAGAGTAGTTTAGGTAAACAGAAACTGACAAAAAACAGAGCCTAAGCCCAAAACGGATAACGTACCGGTCAGTCAACAGACAAACTACCAGTCAGTTTGCAACATGCTATTTACCAGTAATATTTTGCTTCCTCCAAATTGTCTATCCGCAAAACCCAATAAAACGCACTATAAACTCTGAAGTGGAAATAACAATCTGTCAATTGATTTTCTTTCTGTTCCAACTACGGCACTTCAGCTTAGAATACAAGGTACATGAGTAGACGCTCTTTGCTTTGGTTTCGGTGTAGCATTATTCAGAACCATTATCTTTCTTCAAATTTTCACCGATTACCAATGGCGAGAGCGGGCAATAAAAACATACAAGCCAAGCTGGTGGGTATGTCTTTCCCTTCTCAAATATATGCTTAATCGTCCAAGACCAAGAGGGGAAAAAATTGGGGGTTCGATTAAATTTTTACGGATAAATGGCGGGACGACTTTTTTATATGGGTTTTTTTTTGGTCTGATTAATGGGTTTTGATCCGATCTTGTTACACCCTTTTCCTTTGAATTGAAACATGGATAAGGCAATAGTCTTAATTAGCAAGTCAAAGATAGGAAAAATATCTTGAGTAAAGGTCCAGATTTTTTGGTTAATAGCCTAAGAAAGAGTATTTGATTCCTATTTTGAAGTTAGGCTTTGTTAGAGGATATGGTTGTATATTTGCAGTATGCTGTTTACAGGTTTTTTTTTTTCTTTTTGGTGTTTAGTGACAGAAAGAGTATTTGAGCTGTACAAATTATTGAGCTTTTTTCAGGTTCTTCTTGGAGACATGGGGACTGGCAAGACAAGTTTGGCATTGAGATTTATTAAAGGCCAATTTTTCGATTTTCAGGTTCATTTTTAATGTGATTAATTACTGATTTATTGTTTTATCCCTACAGCTGCAGCAGCAGCAGCATTATTATTGACTTATTATGAATACGTGTATATGACCTTTAACATGAGTACAATTGTTTAGGAATCAACAATTGGTGCTGCCTTTTTTACTCAAGTTTTATCACTAAATGAGGCCACCATAAAGTTTGATATATGGGACACAGCAGGACAGGAACGGTACCATAGCTTGGCTCCGATGTACTACCGCGGTGCAGCTGCAGCTGTCGTAGTATATGATATCACCAGCAAGGTAGCTTTTCCTGTTTTTGTTTGTTCTTAGTTTTATATGTTCTTCTTTATCTTAGTTATTTATTGAAATTAATTGCTTAAATTTAATAGAATCCCTAGCTTAGTTGGACCCCTCACAATTAGGTCTTGAATTTAATATTATTGTGATGAGAGTTTTATCTTTACAGTGAAAGTTAAACAGAAATAGCTACTCTCCATTGTGTAGCTCAGTCTTGGGCCTCCAGTGAATAGAAAAGAATCGGAATCAGGCCTTGCAAAATGGCTAATGAATGTAATTTTGCTTATTTCTATGCACAAAAGCTTTTACTCTAATGGCTATGATGCAAGTTCTTTAACTGCTTGTATATCCAGCTTTAATGAAGGTTTTTCACTTTTCCCTTGGTAAAATGGACAAAGTGAATTATACGACAATACATCTTCTTCAGGATATATGTGACTGCGTTGTCAAACACAATGTCTGTATAGTCAGGATACTTTGAAGTCACACCGATAAAGTGATGTATATGTCTATAATATCATGCATAGTCTATTGGCCTCCTTGCCAATTATAGATTGCAAAATTACGTAGCCAGAATGACCATCTTCACTCTGAATGCTCTCTATATGCCTTGTTAGATAGTTTGGTCTTGTCTTTCATCTTTGGAAATATAACTATCTTTCAATTGCCAGCAGATTTTCTAATGTATCAAACAATGTGAAATTGAGTGAAGTTGATTCATGTTAACTTCTCTTCAGTTACCCAAAAAAAAAACATTTAATTTGGAATTTCATTTGTTAGAAGTGAGGCATTGTGCTTAGTTGGCAACTTGTTGACTAGTTTAAAATTTGTTTTGTGTTTAAGGATTCATTTGAACGAGCCAAAAAATGGGTTCTAGAATTGCAAAGACAAGGTAACTATCAGAGAAGTACAAAGCATTCTGTAATTGGTTTCTCCTAAACTTGAGAAATTAACTAAGCGTATGTGATGTAGGCATTATGCTTATTGTTTAATTGAACCATCCACATGAAGTTTGGTGTTTATGTGTCAGGTAATCCAAATCTTATAATGTTCTTGGTAGCCAACAAAGCTGACTTGGAAGAGAAGAGAACAATTGCAAGTGAGGTATTCAACAATCTGATGATCTTTATTTTCTCAATATCCTTCTCTTTATGGGATTGGCTGAAGAAAATAATTGATTTTCACATACATCATATATTAACCTGGCAAGAACAAGGTGTTTCTTTTGTATATATGGTGCTTGATGACTCAATATTGCAGGAAGGAGAGCAATATGCTAAAGAAAATAGCTTGGATTTTCTTGAAACATCTGCAAAAACTGCACAGAATGTGAATGAGCTTTTTTATGAAATAGGTAATCACATTGCTTATGTTTACTCATTTGGAGAAAAGGTTATTTTCCCATTGGAATCCATGGCAATTTGGAAAGATATTGTCTTCTTCATATCTGGTGCAAGTTGGTAGAGCCACTTGCACTGCTTGCGTAGGATCCAATGTTGATTTCTACCCTTAAATCGTACTTTCTAGTTTTGACTAACAGTATGAACAGAAAATAGGGACCTTCCCTCCTACTAACAAATGGAAACTACATAGCAAGTAACTGAATATCAGGCCATAACCAGTCCAAAATTGCACAGTTGAG
This sequence comes from Omphalea diandra, assembly GCA_949677035.1. NCBI lineage: Eukaryota > Viridiplantae > Streptophyta > Magnoliopsida > Malpighiales > Euphorbiaceae > Omphalea > Omphalea diandra. Next base: position 39,510 of record CATIWR010616570.1, on the reverse strand, counting down.
TTCCGCTGGTTGGATCATTGCCTAGAATCAATGTTCTTCTCATGGTGTTGAGCTATATTATATTGTTCACTAAGCCTTTTTTCTTTTCTTCTTCTTTTTTTTGAGAAGACACTAAGCTATTTTTAATGGTAATGGAAACATATTGCAGCTAAAAAATTGGTAACAGCTGCTCCTTCACGTCCAGGCGGAATGAAATTGCATAGTGGACAGCAAGACAGTGGAAGAAGAACGTTCTGTTGCTCCTAATGAATGATGATACCCAAATATTTGTTTTGAATTCGTAAGTTAATTTTCTAACGCTCTTCAACTTTGATATGTCCATTCTTGTTCAAATAAGTGATGAACATGATCCATCAGCTAAGTGGAAGACCTAAATCAGATAGGTCTTGTTTGAAATAAATTATGCAAAAAGAAAAAAAAAATTTATTAACAAAATTCATTCACTTTATATGTATAATGTTTTTGTTTGGAGTAAATCTTAAATAGATAAAATTATTAAAATTTTATAATTTTTTCATCAAATCATTTCAATTTTAAAATAAAAGAATAGAATTATTTTTACATATAGTCTTTTCAAATAAGAGAATTATAAAAATAGAATTCAATTTCATTTGATTTTTTTCAAAATCTGAATTTTCAAACAGGACAGTAATGTATTGATTCATACTTTGACGAACATGCTAGTTGGAGCTTCCCTGTTGATTGTATAATCGTTTTTTTAACAGTTCAACTCAGTTTGTTTAAGTGAAAATTTTGTTTTTGCTTGCTCTTGGACAGGGTTCTCTCAACTATGTACAAGGATTTGCACCAGGAGATTTTGAAGGCATTGTGAATCATCTGAGTTGAAGATTAAGCTGCTCACTACAAAATGCAATTCTCATGGAGATCCACTGTGTATAGTGAGTGTTACTTATCAAATACAAAATGCTAATATATTAGCAGACATTTAACAACTTCGATTATATGCAAAGACTAGTAAACTTGAAATCAATAAAGAAGCCGAGTACAGAATTTATAGTGTTTGTTGGGTGTAAGTTCATGAAATATATAAAGAGGCCAAACTATCTTCATAAATAACCTCTTCATGTTTATGTCTAAGATGCGTTATTTTCAATTGACTGTGGACATGAGAGTTGCATCAACATCAAATCTTCCAAATCCTTTTATTGTAAAAAGATATATATGATTCAACTATTGCTGATAATGAAAAAACAAAAATCAGAAGTACAAAATGATCATTGAACACTAATGCTAAAAAAATATATAGAATCAGCATCACTCAATTATGACTCGCAATGAGAACAACAAACAAACGTACAAAATGATTTATGTACTGTACATCCATGGTCCTCCTGGTCAAAGAGCCAATCGAAAAATTCAAGGCCCATGGATCCTGGAAGTAGCAGAATAGTGGAAGAACCTCATATGAAAACGTACCTAAGTAAATAAACGGGATCCACGTGTAATGCCTTAATTCGGAATTTTTATTACTTTTTTGTTTTTTTACAGAAATATGATTTTTTATGAGGTTATTATCATATTTTCATAAAATTAATTTGTAAATTCTTATCGAAGCAATCAATTCATTTATAAATATTGAATTATAAACCGAGCAAAGTGTGTATATCACTATTATACCGAGTTCAATTACATAGAGATGGGTAGTTTAAGTTAAATCAAAAAGTGAGAAAATCTTCATCTGAGATGAAATTTCAAGATCCAAAAATTTGAAAATCAACTCCATTTCAAATTTTTGAGATGATTTAATTCAATTTCATTTCAAATTTGAATGATTCAATTTGATTCTTTGATATAAAATGGTATTGATTAAGATACTAATTTTTTAAAATTTAATTTTTATATCGTTAAAATTAAATTTTTTATTTTTAATCTTTTAAGAACCAAAACATTTTAATTGATTGCACTAACTACTATAACAAATAATTAAAATATTTATTTATTTAACTAATTATATATAATAATAATAAATATTGGAACTAACTAATATAATTAATATATTTATATTAGTTTGTTTTGAAGATTTCCGACTGGTCCTCGGTTTAAAATCTGTATCATCATGAATCAAGAACATCAATTTGATTTAGTTTGATTTAAAAATATATTATTGATTTGTCTTTTTTTTTATTTGAAGACAATTCAATTCAGTAATTTTATCGTATAAACATAATTTATTATAGTTTAAAAACTTAAATTTTTAATATTTTATTGCTAACATTCTACTTTACATGCATAAATAATAATTATTTTCTTTATCTGAAAACTTATGCATTGGCTTATGAAGCGATGGACACACATAACTCTATCAAATGAAAATTTACGCATTGGCTTCTGGACTTTGCAGTAGACATACATCAGTTTATCAAATGCAGAGTGCCCTAATCTATTAACAACTCCAGAAACAAGTTATTAAATTGGGACAGTGCAGAAACTGAAGCTTCCTTGCTCTTCATGGAAAACAACACAAGTGGTCATAATCTAAAGTGGACAAATGCCTCGCAGTTGACAGTTTGTTTTTTTGCCTTTTAATGCATTGAAATCAACATTCGAGGTCCCTCAAAAACAGTAATTTTCTCTCTAGTCCTCCCTTCGTCACGACACAACAGTTCAAATGCACCTTCACAATCCATAAACTAAACTAAACAAAACATTGTTTTCCAGCAAAACCAAAGAAAAGAGGTGCAAACTACTTTCCGCAAACATCCATACAAGTGACCCACAAAAAAGAACATTTTTTGCTTCAAAGACTAGCTGTTACATACATTACACTACACATGAGCAAATTAAGCCAGCAAATATATCACCATGAAGGAGATGTGCATGGGGACCCTGAGGATGATGATGAGCGGCCATTATTACTCACAGAATCACTTCCTGAAGTGCCTAAAGATCTTGCGTCTCTCAGAGAAACTGAACATGCCTCTGCTGGTAGCTTCTTCATTGGGGTCAATGGAGGGCTGGGTGGAAGTGAGTGTGGTCTAGTTGGGGATGCTTTTGCTATCTCCTCTTCACCCGAGGAAGTAGAACCACCTGTTTCCAATCTTGAAGGCGACGAATCAGGAGTTTCGAATGGTGTTTCTACTCTGTTTGCCCTACTGGCATCATTGTCATAGATTGGATTGGATATATAAACAAAAGACTTCCCACCACCAGCAGACGCTTTATGGTCACTAGCATTGTTGCCAGTGGTTTGTATTGGAATTTCTCGGATTTGATGGGGTGATGTAGTTAACATAGAAGCTGATGGAGGTGCAGCGTTTAAGAGACCAACATTTTGGGGACTTCTGTTCGATTCTTGAGTGTGGACTTCAAGAATGTGATGAAGTTGGGAAAGTTGGTTCTTTGTTTCTGCAGCCTTGTCTTCTTTGCAGTAAACAGCAGGGTAGAAGAGGCTTCTTGGGGCCTGAAGAACTCCTGGGGCATTGTATGTTGAGTGAGGAGAAGCTGATTGGTTTTGGGGTTGAGGCCGTGGTGATGAAATGTTGGCATTTGGTGAAGTGGTGACAGTGGTGGTAGTGGCAGTGGTGGTGGTGGCAGTGGAAGAGGTGATTCTTAGTTGGCGCCGTCGAAGTAACAGAGTACAATAGAGCTCAGCTAGCATCACCAGAACAAGGCCAAGAACTATGGCAAGACTCACCACCATCACCAGTGTAGCTCCCATTATCACCTTGGATGCACCCTTCATCTCTCTTGGTTTCTATGCTATCTCTCTAAAAGTGGAATGAGAGGGTAGAAAAACGGGTCTGTAATGAAAAGGACGGTAATAAGACCTTTGGCGGGAAAACAGTACTTCACCTTTTTCAATGATAGGCGATGAAAACAGAATCTGAGGAGTATTGGGCATGGGAAATGTAAAAGGCTTTCTTAGTTCTGACCTAATTATCTGACATTCAAGGTCATTTCTGTCAGTTCATAAATCACAGCAAGTTGATACGTCACCACAGTTGGGTGAAAAAAAAGTGTTGAATCATCACTCAAGGCTTTAGGTATTTCTAAACCAATGAAACAAAATATAACAAAACCAATAAAGAAATGAGAAAATTGCTGGTAATTATTATTATAATCAGGGAGCAGGGTCCAGTATAAACAACCTCATCTCAAATTGTATCATGATAATCAACCAACATGTAGGATCTTTATCATTTCAAGTCACGTACAGATTACAAATATCACTGCCTAGAGGTCTGGAAATTGAATTGATATCAGAAGTACAAACCATAGATGCCATGCTCCATTGATTACAACAATGCTAAGAATAAGAACAATTGCACATACAGGCTATGCTTTGATTACTGTGGAATTGTAATGGTGCAAGGTCAACCTTGCTCCATTAGTGATCGGAGCATAATCAGTCTTCTTTCCGCGACAACAGTATAGGCATTACTTAGGGGAACAAATGCAAGAAGATACCGTGAATGAACCCACGATAATGATAAAGATGCTGATTCCGACCACTAAATGATTTACTCCCCTTCAAAGCTGCAAATTGAGCAGCCAAAACATCATAGTTAGGCAACTTAGGATGCAAATGCCTAGCTGCACCTGACCTGTCTGGCTGGAAGGAAGCAGCTCGAGCAAACACTTTTGTTCCCTCTGATTGAGCTGTTCGTTCATGAGGGAGGGAAATTGATCGGGGTGGTTGAAGCATCTCTGAGATCTCATCAGGCCCTTCTGTGTCTATATGAAGTGGGGATTTACCATCAATCTCTTGGTGATGTGCATGATGACTTTTGGACTTTTGTTTGACCTTTCCTGGCTCATATGCTGAAGGTTTCTTACTGTTATGTATCAACAATGTATCTATTATTCTTTCCTCTTCATCATTCCTATAGTGCTCGTCTTCAAACAAGAACTGGAGTTCCCATCTTGGGTCATCCCTTCTCCTGCCCCTTGATATCCTTTTCACAACTCTTGCATCTTCCAAATTGCCAACATCATCATGGCTAGAGTGTGATTTTGCATTCCTTCTCCTTAAGGATCTTGGTTTTGGAATCGAGTTACCAATACCATCATCATCCTTATGCCTGCTATTAGCTGTTGTAGCATTCTGCCTTTCACGGTGATGATATGCTTCTTGTCCAGCATTAACTCTGCTGTCCCTTGAAGGATTTTTGGGGACTACATGTCCGTCAGAACCAGTGTAGGAAGAACCTAAACTGCCTTTAGGTTTGCTGTCCATCAGTCTAGCATTAGGTTTAGTGTAAGGAGGAGGGATGGCATTGTTGTAGAAGAGATTCAACTTACGTGCTTCCTCCTGAACATCTTGAACTGAATCTGCAGCATTGTGTTGGCTGCCAGGATGAGTACCAGCGCCTGAATCTCTTCCATCAGCCTTTGACCATGATCCTGCATGTCTAGGAAGAATATCTGGCTTTGCATGAGTTAAAGTGTCCCGGCCATCTCTTTCAGGTACAGCATTCTCCCGCAATAAAGCAGCTTGGATCCAGTATCAAAATTTTCTTTCCTTCTCCTGTGAGATGAACTGCCTAATCTAACTGTTTTTAGAGGAGTATCCTCCTTCCAGGTTTCATGCTTCTCCACAGCAACTACCTGACTTCCTTGAAACAAACTATCAGTGGTATCCCTTTTCAGCAAGGGTTCTTCCCTGACATCCAGTGGCTTGCATCCATTGCCAGGGACTTCATATCTGGATTGAGGATTGAATTCATTGCTTTTTGAGGCATTTTTCTCCTTTTCATTGAGTAATCTGTACTTATTTTTGTCTTGATCAAGCCTTTCCTTGTGTGAAACTTCATGCTTAGCTCTCAGGACAGCGTCCTTGCCATCAGTTGGCTTGTATTTATCATCACTGATGAGTGGAGACCCCTAAGTTTTAGGTGGCTCCTGCAAAATAATCACACATGAGAAGAGGGAGAATTCATCCCCCAACACTCCCCACAACCCAAGAGACTGCAATGGAAAGAAAATGAAGTCTTATTTTCATGAAGCATGAACAGAGAAGTCAAAATACCCCATGTCTTTAACCTAAACAATTTCAAGCATCAGTTTGCAACCCAAACCCGCTCACCATCCACGATGGAGTATTGGATAAAATAGAAAGAAAGAGGGACAAACCTGTGCAGATACAGAGGGTTTAGACAGCCTTTGCTCACAAGCCCTGGAGTCCCATTGTATGCAGAATTCGGATGCTATATCATGCATTAGCTGAACTTTTTTTTCTGTTGTAGAGGTCCTCGAAGATAAATTCTCAACGAACTATTCATGAACAAATTAGGCAGTAAGTCGTAGAAAAGAAAGTGCACTCATATAATATAATTCTTCATTAAGAGTGGCTTTATCAAGAATTACCTCTTGATTCACGAACAATTCTAGGAAGTTCCCATATCTCTCATCAAATATGTCCCTAAGATCACGTAACTCTGGCAAATCAGAAAATCTTGCTGCTGCAAACATTAGGGATGACACAGCCTCTCTGCAGTCCTCAGGGCAGTGCCTGTGAAAAAGACGGTGAATCAAGAGGAATGTACATCAAGACTTGTCAAGTCATAATTATTTCATCCTCACCCCACAAGACAAATACTAATCAATAATCAAAACAGAGAGATGCATAATTAAGACCACACATAGAAAACCATACAATAAAAGAATACTCTCAACTAGCTGTCTTGTCCTAGCAATCAAAGGCATGATTTGTTAGTGTATTTGAGAACAATGCCTATTGCTAGTACAGTTTCACCCAGATAATATCATAGCCAAAAAGAGTAGCATATGACTCTCCTGCCTGAAAGAAAGCGCTGTGTTGCTTATAATTGCTTAATAGTTATCTTGTGGGCGAAGGCAAGGCACAAGAATTTACCAGTTAATTAAAATTGCCAGCAAAATTATAATGTTGGATGTCTGAAACCTTTTTTATTGAATTCATACTATTGTTTTTCTCATTAACATAGCAGAGCTCAATGGCACAAATATCAGGTTCCAGTCTGAGTTTTTACAGAGACATAAATGTCACCTACTAATGTTGTTAGACAAGTAACAGCAACAGCAAACTAACTGCTTTAACAGACATACCATATGATTCCCGGAATTCTTATTGTTGATATTCAACAATCTTATGGCATATTTGGTTACATGGAATGAGAAATAGAATCCTATTCTAAGGTAAGTGTTTTAGGATTTCAATGTTTTTATTTGATATATCTATATAAGAGGAAGAATAGTGAGACATTTTAATCTTTTAGAATCCCATTCTTAAATTTTTGAATCTTAAGTTCTTGGTGTACAAAGCATATTAATCACCAACCTGTTGCAATAAACTCGGGATAAATAAATACAGTTACCTTTTGGCATGAAATGAAAAGCGAAATCACCAAAAGGGATAAGAGGCAGCCAAATCTACACCCTGTTATTGTAAAAGCCACCTCCCACAAAAATCAATAATGTGCTGTATCTGAATCTATTGAGAGCAGACAGCCAAACTAACTATAAATGTTATGCATGCACTAATTTTAAAATAAGATAGTAATTTAAGAAAAAAGGGTGAAGATGCAAGCAAAGTATCTAGAAATGATTATGTCCATGTAAAGCAACAATCTCTATTTTCCTGTAATTTTCCTTATATCATGTTAGTAATACGCTCAGCAATACAAACAACACAAACTATGAATCAGCAATAGCAAAACACCAACAACTTGTGTCTTTCTAACCTCATAAACAAACAGATAAAAATGCCATATGAATATCATAAACTGATATTCTTCTACTTGAACAATGCCATAGACTACTTAATCAATTGAAAAGAAAAGTGCCAACCATATTCCTTACCTCATCTTCTGCATGACTGAAAGATGCTTGGCCACAAAATCACAAGATTTCTCAACGAAGTCATAGCAAGACGATATAGTCAACTCAGCTAAAAGCCCTTCCGCCTGTTCCATCACCACACCAATTATTAACAACGCTTTACGAACATCTTAAAACAGCCAGTGCAACAACAAGAAGAAGAATATAACAACAACCACAATTAAATCAGCTTAAATCCTAAAGTCTGTAACGTCCGTACATTTTCTCATCCTCTAATTAAAATCAGATCAAGACAAGGTTAAAGATACTTAGTTATTTACCCTGCCATTGATATCGAGACCATTAGCGAGTAGATCAGCCATATCTTTCTTCAAATTCCGCCGTATAAGCTCGATCCGACTCTTGGTCAGCTTAATCAACGATTTACTGTTTCACCACAAATAATCAAATTCCACAAAACACAATGCATCAAACGCGAATAACATACAAATGTATAAAAACAACACTCATTACCATTTGGACGCAAATCCTCGCCATAGAATCCCGTCCATCATCTTCAAATTTCTCCGTTCTTCCTTTCCTTCTCCGGCTCGGTTCGAAAAGTAAGAAATGGAGCTCCGAATGATAACTAAAAGAATGCCAAATCAGCCATTAACGAACTGAAAAGAGAGTAAAAAGAACAGAGCAGAGCAGCAGCAAATGAAGCATTCTTCTTTCTTTCTTTCTTTAAGAGCGCTTTTTGTTAGTTTTTAGACATTTCTTAAAATGACTATTTTGTTTTTTTAATCCAGTGAACTGACTGCGCTTATTAGTTTCGGTCTTAATTACGATGATGACCTGCTTTTTTAGTTAAAAAGTTGCGACTGGGGGGCGTGATTAGTTTTAACGTTACGGCATCCAATCCGAGGGTAGTTTGGGTAACCCTGGAGTTTAGAAGTAAGCGGCGCGATTGGATGAGCACTGTGATCCCCTGACCGTTGGATTCTGTGAGTTATTTTATGGGTGGGGTGAAGGAGAGGACGATGGAAACTATTGTGGCTGCTGCAGCTTGCTGAGCTGGACCACAATATCGGAGGCAGATGGAGATGGAGTGGCGGTTGCCACGGTAATTAATTTTTATGCGATTTTTGTCCACCGAATTTCTCTCTCATTATTTTTTTTAATTATTGTTATAAATTTTAAGATGGCGCTTGTGTTCCTCATTTAGATTTTTGAGAAGATAAATGTTAGATATATTTTTTTAACAGTATTTTTTATTATAATTAATATTATTATTATATTTTTTAATTTTTTAAAATATATATTTTAAATTATATTTTTGAATATAATACAAATTTATATTTTAAACCATATCTCATGTTATTATAGTAAAAAAGGATAATATATAAAAAAATATTGGGAAATATTTCAATTTGTGGAATGAATCAATTAATTTATTGATTAGATATTTCCAACAATGGATTTTGGTATGTTATTAGGAGTGGTTTGCATTTTGCGTTATTAGTTGAGATATCATAATCCAATAACACCATTGCTTCTCCTAAACAAAGAAAAAACAGCATTTACTAAGAGTCTTTGGTTGGTTGGTGTACTTTCACGCGATGATATTATCATTTTATAATTTTAGGATTCTGGATGATTGTTGCAGAAGAAAGTGCTAATAAATTTCTTTTATTGTCTTTTTTAACTATTTTTCTCTATTTTACTTACATGTAACATATTTTATTGCACCTTCGCGACGGAGTCAGTTTTAGGGTGGTGCCCGATGGTTGCGGTCCACTGCGCCAGGGAAGGCAATGGCGAAGGTAAGTCAGGATGGGATGATGGTTGATGTAGCCAGTAACAGTTTTGCTCATTCGATGATGGTTGGTTTACCTGATAGCAATGTTGGGAATTGTGGTGCTTCAAATGCGGGAAAGTTGCCTTTTGTTTGCAATCATGGAGGCAGTAGTGGAGGCTCAGATGGTGTTGACATGGTGTAAGAATGAGAGATTTTGTGAGGATTTTGGGCTAGTTATAGCTGAGGTTAAACGTGGAAGAAATGTAGGTGAGGAGGATGTTTTGAGTACTCCAAATGGGCCTGAATCCATCCCATCTTCAGCATGAATTTTGAATTCTTCAACTGGACTAGCTGTGGGCTCTCCTACTGAGGTCCTCCGAGCCCAATGAGTTTGTTGTGTTGGAACTGTCGTGGTCTTAAAAACCCACAAGCAGTTCGGGTGCTTCAGGACCTATGTAATCAATATAGGCCTGATTTTGTGTTCTTAATTGAAACTTTGGTGATCAGACAAGGACTTGAAGTTGTAAATAGAAGGTTGGGTTTTAGTGGGCTTTTGTTGTGGATTGTTTAGGGCATAGTGGTGGTTTGGCTGTTATTTGAAATGGTAGAGACAAGACTACGTTACTTGGTTCTTCTACTAATTATATTGATTTGAAAATTGTTGATTCGGATCACTTTTGTTGGAGGCTTACGTGTTTTTATGGATTTCCAAATAGAGGCAGGAGGCGTGATTCTTGGAACTTATTACGATCCCTTTCTTTTCGCAATAATCTTCCTTGGTGTTGTGTAGGGGATTTCAATGACATTCTTGATCGTAGTGAGAAGGCTGGAGCTGTTCCTCACCCGGGTTGGCTTATTAATGGCTTTAGACAAGCAGTGGAGGATTCGCGTCTTACAGAATTGCATACGCAGGGGGATCGGTTCACTTGGTTTAGGGGTGGACGAGAGGATGACTAGGAGGCGGAGAAGCTTGACCGGGTGCTGGTTAATTCGCAATGGCGTGATATGTTTCCCAATGCAGTGGCTTTGAATGTGGGTGTTTCTTCCTCTGATCATATGCCGATTTGTGGAAAGAGATAATTTTCATTGACAAGCACATCGTGTCGAACTAGTCTTTCGAGGATCATATTCTGAGGCAGAAGTTGACTATAAAATAGTAAGGTAGAGACTGATGCAGCAGGCTCACTTATTAACAATGTCAATAGCCTCAACACTGACCGGAACATCCCGACCTACAGAGACTGCTCCGCATGGAAAGGAGCAAAGAAAAAGAAATATTAGTTTACATACCATGGTTTAAATAAGGTTTCCATTATAATGGAAATTAAAGATAATGTTTCAAAATTTAAAAAATTATAAAATATATGAAGAAAGGAGGATACGTACCATGGATTTTGTGAGGGAGCAGAAAGTAACTAATGGAGATTAGGAAAGAAAAAAGGAAGTTATGTGAGGAGCTTATTGGCATTGAGTTCTTTAGTTTCTAGCTGCCAGTCTTCAACGGATATTCAGACATAGCTGTCCATATATATATATATGAACTTAATATTTGACCTTCCATTAGCTAGGTACCATAGACTTTTGAGGGGTAAGGAGAGATCCACTGGTTGGTTGAAGTTCATACAGAGTCGATAGCCGCCCAAGGCAATTATACGTATTGCGTTCCCATTTAACAGTGTCAAGGAATACGACAGCCACTTCGACGGATTCCGGAAGTTTGCACTAAGGTGATTTCTTATAGAAGAACCAGGTGAAGTTTTCGCCATCTTATGGACCTTACGTTATATAACTTGTGCTGGTTTTATTAGGGCTAGCTGATGCTGCAGGATGTTTCATTTCACAAATTGACATAAAACAGGATATCATAAATGAAATTTACCACTCAAACACATAATATGATATTCAAATTCCAACTGAAAAATAAATGTAAAACTTCTACTAATCACTCTGTAGCATTTAACAAGTCCCAAAAAGAAGTTTGCAAGATCCTCTCAGCTCAAACTGGGAAACACCAGTCATGACAAAACTTTTCCTAGATAATTATTGCGTTTCATCCACTTTCTATCAGGAGCACATAAAGCTAGACATAACTAATCAAGAACTCGGTGGATACATAAAGAACCAAAATAGAAATTCAAGGGTCCCTCAATGGGATATCCGCTACTGCTGCTCAGGTTTTTCAGGTTCTTCTTCCTTTTCAGGGTCTTCCTCCTCTTCCTCTTTCTTCTTTTCTTCTTCCTCTTCTTCATCTTCTTCAGGAGGATCATATGGCAATGGAGGTGGAATTGGTGTTTTCATAGGGCTAAACTGGGGAAATATGTCAGGCCTGCGCCCGGGCTTTGGTCTTTCCCATTCCTGCCATGTGAATCATAATACACAATTCACCATATTACATCAAACAGTAAGCATTAAATGATAAGTCCACCTTAAGCAATTCTCAAAAATAAGAGACCACTAGAAAGTTTACATTACTTCTAATTGTTACTTTGGTTGTTTTAATGACAAGTAGACATAACTATGAAAACAACAAAAAAAATGGCCAACTATATGCTTTCTTGTTTAAAGACCAATATGAACAGGAAGGTATTATGCATTTTTCTGGGAGTTATAAGTAGATATGGAAAAAAAAAAAAAAAAGAAAAAACCTCCTGCAAGATGGCAAAAAATTAACGTACTCCCAGAGTAACAATTATATCCTTTCAGGACAAATTTGTATAAATGCCAAACGTATAATGTCATAGTTACTTTGAGTGTTTCACATAGTCCAGTAATGCAACTGTTGACTTATTTACCAGTCAGCGACCCCAACATGAGTGGCATCAAAATTTATTTATATCAAAATATAACCAAAATTGAGCTGCACAATTCAAGAGGATTCAACCCACAGTTACAATCGAAGACATTCTAGATAGTCATTCAATGGTAAAACAACTCCTCCATAAATTAGTTTGACTACCTCTCTAATTTTGGCCTGACACCAAACACTAAAAACAAAATAGTAATCAGTTTAGCCCTTAAAATATCTGTAAATATGATCCTTAAAACAGTTGAAGACCTATTCTGAATAAGATTAAGAGACGTGTCATACAAGAAGCACATAACACAAGTTGCAACTCATCAGCCAAGGTGTGCAAAGAATAGTTGTGCTCCAATTTTAAGACCAAATCAGAACTAAACCACCTTCTCAATTGGAAGAATATCAATTAAGATAATGATCCAATAGTCAATAATTCCATGAGTTAAGAAGACATAATAGGTGCTTTTGGTTTGTTCTGACCCAACTGACCCAACACTCTGCAACCATACCATACACAATCTCAAACGTAAACTAACAACTCAAAGCACATCTCCTCATCTTACCAACTCAAACTTTATCAATAGCACCATCAAGTCAAGTGCTTAGCAGCTCCATCCATTTGAGTCTTAAAAATTGGCCATATCATTCGAGGGCGTTGATTACGATCATTCCCGATAATCCCTCAGGGACCAATCAATCATGGTCGCAAAACACGAGAAGAAATAAAACACAAATATCTTTACTGTAGAGATATACAGGAAGCGTTTCAACATGAGAGGCAGTTACATTATATTGTTGGAAATCATTTCCAATATTTAGAAAACGTTGATCTCTATGAAATTTCGACAGATGGACAATAGAAAATGGCAAGGTACAGAACGGTGAGAAAGATTTAGATGCCATCATTTCATATTATATGCAGGAAAGACAAGACGTTACAAAACATAAAAAATAACTCAAGTCTGATCCTTAAGACTCTAGTTGGTTCCAATAGTTAAATTTACATTGCAGTTCATAAAAATTTCTGATTTCAACATTCATCACTTCTAAACTCAAGCTCAACAAAGGTAAGGCAAAAATTTAATAGGCAACAAATAAATCAAGTTAAAAGGAGAAACGTACGATAGGGAAATCGAGAGGATTGCGGCGAGTCAATTTTTCCTCCTCAGGTGCCATACGAACCACTTGACTTTGCCGCCGGCTCCGGTTGGTAGTAGATAATATTAGGAGGCCGGAGCCAAACATAGGGGTGGAGAAAAGGAGAAAGCAGCTGCAGCTCGGCGAAGAAGAAGAAGTAGAAGATGCAACGACAGACGCGGATGTAAGAGGCACCAACAAACGTTTCGAAGTGGAGCATATCGAAAGACACGTAGACCCCATAATTGAAGGTTAGTATTTCTTTTTTTATTTACTTGCTATTCTTCTCGTCTTGCTGTTAGTCTTCTTCTTCTTCTCCTCTTCTTCTCGGTCTGGTTTGGTTCCTTCCCGGAAAGGAAAATCGAAAGAAAACAGAATTATACACCAACCGCCTCTTCCTACGCACACTACAACCGCGTCTCGATACCAATCTTGTGCTATTCGGTTTTTTCTTGCGGTTTCTGTTCATATAGTTATGGATCTTTTATTTGGGCTGGGCTGTGTTTGATTTCCAGCTCTAACAAACACAAAATAAACTATTATTAGAATTTTCATCACACACACCCAAAAAAAAAAAACTTTTAAGTGTGTTTATTTTAACTTTTTTAAATACTTTTTCCTTTCTCATTTTAAAAAGTTTCATTTAACGTATTTAATAATAAAAAAGAACATAATTTAATAGAGATATGAATTTTTAATCGCTCTCATTGATATAATTTCAAATAGGAATTTAAAATTTTTTTATCAATATTTATTATTATCCTTAAAATTTATATATTTTTATTTTTGTATGCACTCTAATATATATATATATATATATATATATATTAAAAATGAGTAAAAAGTTAAAGAATTTGAGTTTTTTTTAAAAAAAAGCATTTATATATATTCAATCTGTAACCTAATCTAATCTCAATTGGAACTCACACGTTACACAATATAATTATAATAATAAATGTTAAAAAAAATTAATATTTTTATTTTTAATTAAATTATTATTATTTTTTAAATTGTATAGATTTGTATAGAGATAGTTGTAATAAATGAAACAATTCATACATTCAATTTGTCGATTCATACTTTTAATCTTTATGTGATACAATTTTAAGAGAATTTATTAAATTTAAATGAAGTAATCCTTGACAATTAATCAAATAAATAATATTAAATATTTAATAATTAAAAATAAATTTAACAAATAATTACAAATTATATATATGTGTGTGTGTGTAATGTGATTTAAAAAAAATTATTTATTAATTTATAACTTTAATCTTACGAAATATAATTCTAAGAGAAAATTTATTAAATTTAAATAAAATACTTTCAACAATCTATTAGATTGTTGTTACTCTATATGTAATCATAATTTTAAATAATTTGTTGTGAATGTTAGAGAGAAAATGTTTGGAGAATATGTGACCTCGAGGCATTAGACTCACTCATTTACTTTGAATAATGTATTTTCAATGGTAACAAGACTATAGCAAAATCAAGAGAAGTTATATTGTTTGTACATTAATATTTTTGGATGATTTGAATAAACCCGACGAACGTTAGGTCCATAACAAGTTCAACGAGCATTGTGAAAGTTCAATGGGCGTTGAACGTATTTCAATAAGCATTGACGGACGAACAATGGACGTTGAATGAAATTTACAAATAGCTAAAGTTTTTTGGACCTTACAACAGACATTGTCCCTTTGCAATGGGCATCGACAAGTACTCTAGTTGAGTTGTGTTGGACCTCGCCATGGGCATTGTAGTTTTGCCACAGGCATTGATCTAGCTTATTAACATGCGTTGCATATTTGCAACATACGTTGGAAAAATGTCAAATTTGAGCTAAACATTTGAAACTCGAAATGGGCATTGACCCATTCTCAACAGGTATTGAATGAGTGTCCAACAGGTATTGCAAGCTACTCAACAAGCATGAAAAACAACTGTGTAAAGTTTGAAAAATATAACACAAAGTTAAGTCTTTTGAAAATGAATAACGGGTATTGCTTTTTCTTCAACAGGCATTGTAGTCAAAGTCAACCAACATTCAATGATGAAGAACAAGTGTCTGAAGTAACCGTTACAAGTTCAACAGGGGTTGATGAAGAAAAAATGAGTATTGTCACTTCTAACTACTAGTTTTGCAAAAAAAGGGTCAGACTTAATATCAACTATTTCAATGACTAGTTTTGGAATTTAGCTATATACGAAGCATTTTTGAAAACTATAAAAAAGTTAGAAAGTTTGGAGAATATTTGTAAACATTTAGAGAACTTTTAGCAAGTTTTTGTTCAAACTTTTTTTGGTATTGTTTGTATTTTTTGGTATGGTGAGATTGCTTTGTTACTCTTTTTGAGAGTAAATTTTTTTGAGTACTAATAGTGTATTTGCTACATATTCGAGAGGTATTGACACTATTTGGATCAATCATTGCTAGTAGTTATAAAGGTTGATATTGTATCTAGAAAAATACTAAAGGGTAAAGTTGACTCTCTTATTCCTTGTAAAAGAAAAAATATTAAGAGGTAAAGTTGGCTCTCTTGTTCGTTATAAAAGAAAGTGATTGTAAAGGTTTTTGTTGAACCTGAAAAAATAATGGTTCTTCCTGAACCTAAAAAAGGAAAGATTCTTCCTAAATCTGTAAATGATTGTTCATAAGCTTACAAAATGAATAGAAAAGTTTTAGTGAAAACTTGGGAAGCAGAGTAGACATGGTGTCAAACCTTTATAAAATCTTTATGTTGATTTGTATGTTTGTTTCTTTTAAGTCCATTTGTGTTTGTATTTGTTTTTTTTGTTTACAACCTAATTCATTCTCCGCTTAGATTGTCAAATCTACCACTCTATTTCAACATAATTAAAAGAATTAATTTAAATTATAGTTTTTCTTTACTTTTTAGTTTTATAATTTATTATTTAAAAAATATTTAGAATTTTTTACTTTTTAGATTTTTCTAATATTCTGTTTATAAATTTTTTTTATATTATCTTAACTTACTATTTAAGATTTGTGTTTTTGTTTTTTCTTAGTTTATTTGTGTTTGTATTTTTGTTTACAAACCAATTCACGACGCTTAAGTTGTCAAATCTGCCACTATGTTTTAACATAATTAATAGAATTAATTTAATTTTTTTTTTACTTTTTAGATTTATAATTTATTATTTAAAAATTATTTAGATTTTTTTGCTTTTTAGATTTTTCTAATATTTTGTTTGTAAATTTTTTTATATGATCTTAACTTTTTGTTTATAATTTTAACTATTTAGATTTTTTTTTAATTTCCTATATGGAAGATATTGTTTATATGGCAATCAATTTTTTCAATTTTCTATTTAAATTTATTTTTGATATGACAATTTTTTTGTAACATAATATACAATAATGACTCATAATTATATTGTAAATAACTATTTGACAAATGACAAATAATGGTTTAAAGCCAGCTCTAAAATTGAAATTAATAATTTTTATATGATATTAACTTCTTATTTATAATTTTTATAATTTAGGTTTTTAATTTATTATTTAGAAGGTTTTTTATGTCACAATTATTTTTAAAAATTTCTATTTAAATCAATATATATATTATTAATTTCACTCTCATAGTTAATTTTAAAATATTATTTATCATTTGTTAGACAATTGTGTATCAAAAAAACTGAAAAGTAAAAATTCTATATTAGTAAATGAGAAATTAAAAAATTTTAAAAATAAAAATTCTAAATTATTTCTAAACATGAAATAAAAATAAAAGGTAAAACTTTTAAATAAAAATTTAAGATTTTCTGAATAGAAAATTAAAAAAATCATAAAAAGTAAAATTCTATACTACTTTTAAACAAGGTATTAGAAAAACTTAAAAAATAAAAATTCTAAATAGGAAATAAAAATTTATGTTCATTTTGTTAATTATTTAAAATTCTATGCATATAAAGATAAATATAGTATAATAAATTATCAATAATTATTTCATTTAAATTTAATAATATTTTCTTAAATCATATAAGATTGAAGTAAATTTTTTTTATCAGGTTAAATTGTGAATCAATAGACAACTTTTATCAAAATACCTTATATATGTATATATAATTTGTAATTATTTATTAATTTTATTTTTAATTATGAAATATATTATTTTGTTTAGTTTGATTTTTGCAATTATTTGATAAAAATAAATACTAAATTTATTTAAATTTTATTATTATAATCATATTGTTTAATGTGCAGTTTAAGACTGGTTTGCTTTTTATACTATAATTTTTTATAATATAATATAAAATGATAATATTATAAACAATCGTTTAATAAAGACAAATAATGATTCAAAACTAACTTTAATACTAGAATTAATAATATATACTTAAGTGTAGATTTCGCAAAACCCACCCACACTCGACCCATGACATGATCATCCCTACTATAAACTCTCTCTAAGTGTATAACCAGTCAAACCAATGCATCTCACTTTAAAGCCAAAAATATGTAGTCAGTTATAAACAAAAAAATTGAAGCACCAGTGAGACCAATCCAATCAGCCATTAGGGGTGAGCAAAAACTTTGACCAAATCGACTTAATTCAGTTCAGTTCGATTTGATCTTTTAATAAAATCAACTTATTTGGTTATAATTCTAAAAAAAATCAATTTTGGGTTATCAATTCAGTTTTTTAGATAAAAAACCAAAAAAACAGAATTAACCGAAATAATTAATAAATCAAATCAATTTAAATCGAACTAAATTTAAAATACATATAATTTAATTGAAATAAACTAAACTAAACTAAACTTTTATAAAATTAATTTAGTTTATAAATACATCAATTTCAATAAATTTAATCAGTTCGGTTAATTCAGTTTTTTTAATAATTTTGATTTGATTATAAATATTAAAAAAATTCAATTTATTAAAATTTAATAAAAAACCGAACTGTTTGTCTGCTCACACCTATCAGCCATAACCTGCAGGCATATCCGAGAGCAACACAAGTATAAGAATTCATGCAGCGCTAGGTAACACGTCTAATGTCCTTGAAAATTTTTTACATCCTCACACCATATAAACTGCAAACTTTAGGCGTAAACTTCCATGGATCATCAAACACCATACTTGCAAAAAATGACTACAAAGCATTGGTTAAGTTCACCCCAAAGACCGGAACAGCAAGCTGTTCAGCAATCAAGCTTGAGTTTTTCTCTTTGTCATGCGCATCCGTGCTATTGACAGTTTCGACCTTATTGATCCATTGCTTTCCTCCTCACTGTCTTCACTATCTAGCACTATTATTGATTCAGTCACTTGTGATTCGTCACCCCGTTGATTAATCTCTCCAGGTTTGCTATTCTGATGTTGATCAGACTGCTGCTTCTGAGATTCATTTGTAGTGAATTCCCCTGAGCATGAGAACAACTTCCTGTTATCTTCCTTCATACCCTGCAATTGACTCATAAAACCCGGAGACTGTTTCTGACCAATTCCAACGGGCCATTGAGTTTTGGCACTAGGAAATGAGTTGTGAATCAGCAAAACAGTATCCTTGACATCCTTTTCCTGTCCCCCTGATGAACTCCTAAAGCCCAAGGAAAGCTTCTTACGAATTGAACATAACCTCTTCAATTTTATATCAGTAGAGCCATTTTCCAATTTATCCATCGAATTCTGACTAGTCCATAGCGCTGAGTGATTAACAGACGAGAGCGTGGTCAAGATCGCAGGTGATGAATTGGAATGAGATTGAGAAGGTGACTTGGCAGGAGTCACAAACATTTTCTCATTATTGGCGTTGTGTGTTTGGCATGCATCCACAGATAACATTGTTTCCTGGCTGACCGGACACAGCTTCTTTGAACTTGTGATTTTGCAGTCATACTTTGATTTGCCATCATGGTGCTGATGGAGTTGTAGCTCATGGGAGCTACCCCCCTGCAGCAGTGGTGACTCTAAAGAAGCCAGAGAAAGAGATTGTGCATCGCAGAGTGACTTTGAGTGGTTGGGGCCTCCATCCTTCATATCATGACAATTTCTTTTATGAAACTGAGCAGAGGATTCAAGAGATAACCTCCTCCCAGTCCCACATGGCTTCTCATATCTGTGATTATACTTATCAGGGATATCTCTCAACTCTTTTTTCTCTCTTTTTGCTTCCATATTTTCCAAGTCAAGTAGGGGATTTGGAACGTCATTTGCCTCCTCATCACTATCTCTTTTTTGCGTTGCACTTGAAGGCTCCAATGACAGCTTCCTACTGATCCCATATTGCATATTATGACAGGAACCAATGTCATTGACTTCATAATTTGAAACTTCTGATAGTTTAACTTCCACCTGTGTAAAGAAAATACAAGCTTAGAAGGATAAAATTTTTTTTTGGGGGGGGGGGGGGGGGGGGTGTGGGAACTAAAAAAAAAACCAACTAAAAAGAAATTACCGCTGTGCTTAGATCTTCATTATTTTGAATGCACTGGCTCCTGCAATTTTGCTTGCTTGCTCCAGTCTTGGCATATTTATCCATCATAGCTCGCGCTTTTTGGTCAAAAGCCTGTCTATTGTATTTGTATTCCTTGCTCTATGCATTCAGCCAAAATATCAGAAATTAACTAGTAAATGCTTTTTAAGTAGTACTGCCTTAAATTCTGAGGATATTTACTTACCGCTTCACACATTAGGCCATCATCTGGATTTGGTTCATTCAATAACAATCCTATACTTGTTATCACAGTTGAAATATTCAACGAAGGTTGCCATGCCCCCTGCTTCAAGAAGAGCTGGAGCCTTGTTAAATATCATGTTTAAAATATGGCAAAAGATTTAGTGTGCGTAAGTGAAACTAGCGAAGTCTCAAGCCAGCCAACTATCATTCACCTGACAATCCAACCATGAACCAGTTTTTACCATTAAAGAAACATTCAGTTCAGCCTTCAGAACAATATTTTCGAGATCACCGATTTATCAAGATCAAAAGCTAATATTTTTCTTAATTCCTGGGTTCGACAAGGGAATAAGGGTGCATTGTTACAAGAAGATCAAACAATTAAAGTACAAGAATAAACAAATGATTTAAAACCCGACTACAAATCACACAAATACTGGAAGGCTATGTCAACAGAAATGAACATCAATAAATGCAGAATAAGGAAAGACAAATAACTATATCAGAACACGAATCAAAGAAAGATTGTTTATCAGAAGCTGAGAAATTTAAGCCATCTAGTATGGATTACTTTCCCGTCAATTTCAGTTGCGTGAAATTTAGTGAGCTAGCCTCATAATTTTGAGCCAAATCCCAAATTTCACCATCAGAATTTAATACACCATCTGGCATGTTTTCCTTCTTACTAAACTAGAAAGTAGAAGCAGAATATGCATTGACTTTCAGTTTTCAAAACTTCCTTTCATTCGGTATTATCAACTCAATAGAACATCAAAAAATTGAACAAAATATTGCTTATACAAGGTCTTGCCTTTGGAGGAAGATTGAGAATGTCAAGGCAAATTCGGCCTCCATTGTCGATATTAGGGTGATAGATTGGCGTTGCAAATGTCACGCTAGGAGGCTGAAATGGGTACCTAAAACCTCCCATTCAATAAAGAAACCCACCAAATTAAACAGCAAAAAATTAAAAATAAAAAGATGCCCAAATGAACCTTATCAACAACCAGAGTGAATAAACAAACATAACTCTGCAATACCTTTCCGGTATTTGAATCTTGAGTTTGAAAAGGCCTTCAGCATATACAGTCCCTTCTGGTCCTTCAATCTCTGCAAGAAAATTTAAAACGGAAAAGTTAAATAAATTTATTTTTATTCTTCAACAGCCTTATGGTCAATTATTGACCTAATGCAAAGGAACTTACGGGCGTCGATGGTTGAAAGAGAGGATAAGTCAGAGTCGGCGGACAGGAAGGGAAATGATGCGCCGTGGGGAGGGTCGGTGAGTAGAAGCTTGAGCTCCTTTTGCATTCGAAGATGGAGCCTCGCGGCTTGTGCCATTTTCGCGCTTCTGATTACTCTCTAAATCTTTTGGAATTTGACATGATCTAAGGATCGATTTTGAATTTGGGAGGGGGATGGGCTTTGTTGAAATTGAAGTGCGCGGGGAGTTGTATCGGGAATATTTGGAAATGTGGAAAACTCTGCTTTGAGCGGGATTCGAAAAAAATGGAAAGGCTGAGAATATTGCTAAGTTTAGGGGAGACATTTGGAAATGTATAAAACTCTGTTTTTAGCGGGACTCGAGCAAAATAGAACAAGTTGAGAATATTGTTAAGTTTAGGGGTGATGAAATTATTTAAAATTATCCAGAATTAGAATCTATATTTATAAATTTCGATTTAATTTATGTTTAAATATTTTAAATTTTGATTTAGTTCAATTCGAGTTTTAATTTTATTCAATTCGATTTAATTTGATTATTTAGTTATAAAAAATTAGATAAAATAAACCAAAATATATTTAAATTTCGTAATTAATATATATAGTATATTAAAACATATATTATTTATATAAAAATAGATATAACCAATATATAATATATTTAAGCAAAAATAACTAATATAACTTAATTATATATAATATATTTGAGTATATATGACCTACATATAAAATATCAAGAATAAATAATTTATCTAATATATATATATATATATAAAGATAAAGAGATAGAAAGTTTAGTTACTTAGATCAATATAGTTTCAATTTAGTTATCGATCATATAATAAAAATTATTTAAAAATCTAATATACTATTCATTTTTTCAGTTTGATCTGAATATTTTTTTATTTTAATTTTTCAATTCAATTTATTTAGATTCATTCTCACTCTAATCAAGACTTGTATATAAACATTTAATTGACTCCGCTAAAGTCAGATTATTGTCAAGTTTTAGTTTTCAACTTAACTATTTATATAAAAAAAATCCCAATAATTAAATTCAAGCTAAGTGAAAACAAATTTAAAATTGACTTGATTTTATTTAATTATTTATATAATTATATTAGATAAAAATTAGTGAAAATATTATTAAGCCTGCAAACTTCTTAAGTTGAGTTTTTTTATGTTAAAATTCAGCTCATTAATTTATTCAAGAAGCTCAAATTTGATTCAATCTAATTAGTATTAAATCAATTTTGAGTATTTTTTAAATAATTTGTAATCATGTCAACTCATTTACATTTGTAATCACATCAACTCATTCGCATCTATATAAAATAGTAAATTAATTGAAAAAACTATATGAAGAATTTAAAATCCAATATTTTTTCTAAATAAATAATTATATAAATAAAGATCTTCAATGAATCAGTTTGGTTCTAAAAGATTAATGATCATGAAAACAATAGTATAATTATTAAATAAAATTTTAACCCACACTTAATTAGTATCTTCTAATGTGCTTTTAAGATATATTAATTATAGTGCTTCTATAAATGTTAGATAACAAGATGAATAATTTATATGCAATATAATAAATTTTCGGTGTCATCAAATCACTAATGTTGACAGAGTGGGTCTTGCAGTGCAATCAATTAATCTTAAATTAAAAGATGGAGGCCTACTTGGAAAAATTTACTCTTATTTTTAGTTAAATCATTTTAAAAAGTTCGAATGTTAAATTAGTTTCTATATCTTAAAAATTTATAAATTTAAAACCTTCTTATAAAGATAGTAGAATTCTATCATATGAATTTATCTTGGCACAAATAATGTATCATTTACATGATCAACTTTTTATTAAAATAACAAGAAACTTTCATTTATAATGTGAAAAAATGTATCTAAATTAGTGAATACATAGGAAAATAAATCACATATGAAGAAGTATACAAACAAATATATTATTATAGTAATAAAAAACATTCGAGTGTTGTCCATTAATAGAATAGTGGAAATTAAATTTAGTAAAAGAGTTTTATTTGATAATTTTTTTAAAACTATATTTCAACTTGAATATCATTCAGCGAGCTTAATGTTAAAAAAAAAAAAAAAAAAAGTAAAACTTCTTTGAAGTTGTATCTTTGCGACGCTAGTACGCCCCTTTCATGTAGAAATAAGAATTAATTACCATTATCTCCTAAGTTTTCTAATATTATATTGATTAATCCTTTTAGTTTTATGAATTGTTTTTTGTACCCTTTAGTTTTATGAATTGATCATTTTAGTTCATTATTGGTAGCTCTTTAGTTGGTTCTTTTAAAAAGTTAAAATTTGAGTTAAATTTTTATTTAATAATAAAAATAACCTTGATAATACGTGCAATACTAATTTTATTTAATAACAAGGGACATTGTTTGCAATCAAATATTTTTAGTCCAACCCAATAATTTAGTTTTAAACTATTAAATATATTATTTAATTAATTAAAGAAATTTTAATTGATGAAATAAATAATTAAATAATTTTTTTTATAAAAAGTTGGATAAATATTATTATTTGAAGTGAAGATAAAGTCAAACAAATAATTTAAGATTGCAAGGCAACATCAAAAGCAATTATACAAAAGTGAGGAGATTGCTAAAAAAATATAAAGAAGTTGAAAATGCAAAGCACAAAATAAGAAGTGAAGACCCTGAAATCATATTTACGTACATGTTATTCATTGTGGCTCTATAAATGGGAGCCACTCAACATAAGAGGACAAACATCAAATCTTACACATACAATCGAATCAAGCATAGAAAAAGTCCAATTTACCAACAAATCAAGTAACTTTTGCAATCATTTTGTCAATTCAAGTTCATCCCTCTAACTATATTTCTTTTCACAAAATCGTTTCTCATTATCTAGTGAGTATTTTGTTCATTGTAAATATGTATAGTATTTAATACAAAACATTTTTTTTTTTTTTACTTTTTCAAGTGTTTTATCTTTGAATTTCATTATTGCAATCATTTACTATTTTCAATTTACATTTAGTTTTTAATTTTTTATGAATTTAAGTAAACTGGAGTAAGAGAATTTGTGGATACAGTTATTATTTGATATAAAAGTTAAGAGCGCATTCTATTTTAGTAATTTGTGTACTTTGCACATGTGACACGCCTGTATTCGCTAAGAAAGAAAATTTATGATTCAACAAAATGATTTTTAAGTTTTATGAAAATTGTACCATCCCTTAATGGAAAAAAAAAAGGGTAGTTTCCTAGGTTAATCGAGTAGCAAAGCAATATCAGGGTACCGACATTGATGGAGAGTAAATTCAAATATAATTTTCCCTCGCTTTATAGAACTATTGAAAATGTTAATATTCAAACGTGACCAATTCTATGGACCCCATCATCCATCATGATACGTCAATTAGGCAACCGTGCTTTACTCTCTCAAAACACCAAACCAGTAGCAATCGAACGGCGCAGCGCTCACATAGCATTAAAAATCAAATAGTCCCGCGATTCACTGAAGTGGGTCACCCACTGAGCGACGACGTGAGGAGCAACAGCTTTGCCCCTTGCCTCCCAGTCTGACCATGACAAAAGCAACAGCAAAATCTTTACTCCTTCCTTTTACTCTTTACAGAAAGGCCATGCCTGCGTGAAACTTGTGATATTTTTTCATGCGCGTGGTGCACTCTCCACTTTTGCGAATCGCTTAAGGTCAAAAGGTAGGAGCTGAACATCACTTATTCAAAGCAACAACCGGGTCCGCCATTCTCAGTCCTCCTCCTGCTCTATTGCAGAACACGCGCCGCGGACGATGGAGTTAAAGATTCTCGAGAGAAGCAAACAGCGAACCCGGGTGTTTCTTTTCAAAGTTTCAAATGCATCATTTCTGCCGTGTAGTCCCCAGCTTTCAAAATAAAGCTCAAAAAGAACAAAATAAAAATCTCAACTACCTTCGTCTCCATTGCAGCTTCCTTCAGAAGAAAGCTCCTTATAATGCATATGTAGCCTGGTCACTGTACAGCCTGCGGATTTTTTTGGGAATTTATTTATTTTGATTAAGGAGAGATGAATGCGGTAGGGAGACAGATGTCGAGATTCAATTCGGCGGTGCGTCACCAGCGTCAGTATTCCGATAACTTCCTCGACAGCGGCAGATGGCTTTTTCAATCGTCTTCGCAGGTCTCCACCCTTTTCTTTCTTATGGTTTATTATTTAAGATCATCGGTTTCCAATTCCTAAAACGGCTTGTCGTTTTTTGGTTGGTGATATGATGTGCAGGACTTCGGCTATCGTTCGAGGATGAACCGGAGCATCATGTCAATGGAACCGTCGACGCCTCCAGTTTCTTCACGGTCGTCGAGTATGAGGAAGAATGGAGATGATCATGAACACGTGTCTCCGGGTCAGCTCAGCCCTGGTTTGCTCGATCTGCATTCTTTTGATACTGAGCTGTTACCGGAGGTATTGAATTAAATTTCATTTCCTTATTATTTTTTTCCTAATAAAATAATCGCATTTGCATGCATTGATGCAGGTGTTTCTGATTCTCAACTGAAACCTTAATTTATTCATTAACGGCGTGTATGGAGGTTGCGTCTTGCTTGAAGTATTTTGGCTGTGTTTTTTATTTTTAATATCGTCCAAATTTAGAATTAAGATTTTGAAACGCTATAAAACGCATTAATTAGCAAGTGAGGATGATTTTCATCTCATATTTCTTGGCAAATTGCGATGAATTTTGATCCTGTTTTCGAATATGAATGAATGCAATGTTTTGTATCACTGAAGCTTTCTTGCATTTGCGCACAGGGCAGTTATTTTATTCCATAGCCTGTAAATTAAGTGATGAATTTGAAGGATAAAACTGATATTTATTATGGATGTTCTTGGTAGGCGTCAGTTCCCAGCCTTTATGCGGGGTACTTGCATCAGCAACCTGCTGGTGGCCAAAGTTTTGATGACTCTGAACCTTATTTTGCAACCAGCAAACTGACAAATAGATCCCGAGGTTTGCCTGACAATAATCTTCTTAAAGGTCTCTCAGGGGACAAAGAAAGAGCCACCAATGTTGCTAAGATCAAAGTTGTGGTATCTGTTGTTGTAGCTATATTGTTTTTAATTCAGTATTTCTGTTGTGCAAGTTCATTTTCTTGTAGTTGTAAAATTGCTAGTATATTTATTACTTTTTCTTTTTAAATGTAGGTACGCAAGAGACCATTAAACAAAAAAGAAATAGCAAAGAAAGAGGAAGATATTATTACCATAGAGCCAAATTCTAGTTCTCTCACGGTTCACGAAACCAAACTCAAAGTGAGTTTTTCGATGAATGTCATTCTCCAATAATTGTAAATAAAATTTAATTATTTCTGTGATAATTTCTCTCTCCTCAGAAACCAAAGTGTCTTTCAACTTATTATTATCTGTGGAAAATATGTGATGATAGGTATATAAGTAGGCAAATTCCTCTCCTGCTGCAAATATAATATTTAAGTAAGCCCATTCTACACTCAGAAAAATTTAATCGGAGTACTGCATGTTTCATTGTTTAACTGGTTAAAAAGTGTGTTCCAGTTATTTATCTTAAATTTTTAATCATGTTAGGGTGCAGCATTTTGACTAATTGCTTCCAACCAAATTAATTATAACTGCCTTCTGAGTTACAGTATCTGCACTGATTTTGAGACTGTAAGTGGCCTGGTAGGATGGCTCCACTACAACTTTTTCAAATATCTAATCTACTGAATTCTGCAGGTTGACCTAACAGAATATGTTGAGAAACATGAATTTGTTTTTGATGCTGTGCTAAATGAAGGTGTTTCAAATGATGAAGTGAGTATGCAATGTGATTTGGTCCACAACACAAATATCATATAGTTGAATTTCACTTGATTCTTTCTATCTAATAGGTGTACTCTGAGACTGTGGAGCCCATAGTTCCTTTAATTTTCCATCGAACAAAAGCAACCTGCTTTGCATATGGACAAACAGGCAAGTGATCTTAATGTCAAGGATACTTGATTACTGGATATTGATCAACATATAAGATTCACACTTAGTTTTTAAGTTCATGTTTCCAAAGTTCTCATACATTTGCTGTGGTGGAAACTATACAAGTTTTTATTGAATTCTACGCTGGGTACCTGTAATGATATTTGGGAACTCTTGAGGGTTGACATTTGGGGTGATGCTGCTTGGACAAAGTTTACAAGCGTGCATTAACCTTCTTTTTTTTTTTTTTTGGCTGGGACGGTAAGGGTCTTTGTGGGAAAGAGGAAAGGTATATCTTTGTTCATTTTTTCTGGTGTTCACTTGGGTTCTCTCTACTTTCTTTGTATCATTCTTTGTAATATTATTGTAAATAAGCTTGGGTTGGTATCATATTCTTGTCAGGGAGTGGAAAGACTTATACCATGCAACCACTGCCCCTCAAGGCATCCCAAGGCATATTAAGACTAATGCACCAAACATACAGAAATCAAGGCTTTCAGTTGTTTGTCAGTTTCTTTGAGATATATGGAGGGAAGCTTTTTGATCTCCTTAATGATCGGAAGTAAGTTAATTAAGCTTGTATGTTTTATGTAGGTTAGAATAGTATTGTGGTTGGTCTGAATGTAGCTCTGCTTTTTCAGAAAGCTTTTCATGAGAGAGGACGGGAAGCAACAAGTATGCATAGTTGGCTTGCAGGAATACAAAGTATCAGATGTTGAGGCAATCAGGGAGTTTATTGAGAAAGGAAATGCCACTAGAAGCACTGGTACAACTGGTGCAAATGAGGAGTCCTCCCGATCACATGCTATACTTCAGCTAGCCATTAAGAGATCAGTCGATGGCTCTGAACCAAAGCCTCCCCGACTTGCAGGAAAGCTGTCTTTCATAGATCTGGCTGGAAGTGAGCGTGGTGCAGATACTACTGATAATGATAAACAAACAAGGTACCTTGTTTGATTATATATATGGATATAGATGTTCTTTTCCCGAAACACTCAATGTTTATTTATGTTTTTCTTGTCTTTAAGCACTATCTTGCATATCAATATTTGTGGATCCATGCAGTGCTCGTAAGTGATATAGTCCGGTTATAGATTTAACATCAGTCTTCACTAATACTGACGTAAGAAAATGCTTTGCTTTAATAGAATAAGTAATTGTACTTCCTTTACAGAATGGAAGGTGCTGAAATTAATAAGAGCTTGCTGGCTCTGAAAGAATGCATTAGAGCTCTTGACAGTGACCAGGGTCACATTCCCTTTAGAGGGAGTAAGCTGACTGAAGTTCTTAGAGATTCATTTGTTGGTGACTCACGTACGGTTATGGTATCATGTATTTCACCAAGCTCAGGATCATGTGAACATACTCTCAATACGCTAAGATATGCTGATAGGTAAGAAGTTTTGTAACAAAAGTAAATGTGGTAAAGTGACTGATAATTTTACTTGAAAATTTCTGATGATATTTGTATTCCAGGGTGAAGAGTCTTTCAAAAGGGAACAACTCCAAACGGGATCTGCTGTCCTCTTCTTCAAACCTCAGAGACTCAACTGCATTGCCTTTGACTTCAGTTTCACCGAGTGAAGCAACCTTTGATGATAACATAACTGATGTTCCCAATGAAAAGAACAGGTTTGGATGGGCAAAACCGACTGAAAGAGAAATATCTCTACCACTTAACGGGGATTGTGTTCCAAGTGACAGGGTAGAGGGAAATTTGGCTGTATCTGTCTATTCAGATCATTATAGATGTGATATTGGTTGTCAAAATGGCATTGCTGAGGATGATTTTGATTACGCTAAGGAAGCTTATAAACAAGAAAACCCATCTCGGATGAACCATTATAAAGGAGAAACTATTTCAGCCGTGGAGGTTATGCAAAGAACTGATGCTCCAGAGAAATGGAGGGAGGTTCCAGACTTTGTGGCAAAAAATTCAGAGTCAGATGATCTCAATGCCTTGTTGAAGGTAATCACATTCCTGATATCCTCTAATTGGTGTTCCAATAGGTCTTTTACTCAGGTACCCGTTAAATTTTGTTATGGTCTCATTAGGAAGAAGAAGATCTTGTATCTGCCCACCGTAAACAAGTGGAGGAGACAATAGACATTGTTAGGGAGGTCAGCGACATCTTTTTTTGGTTCGCTACTATTATTCTGCTATTATTGTTTCTGGTATGATTGTAATAATTCATGCAGGAGATGAACTTGCTAGTTGAAGCTGATCAACCAGGCAATCAGCTGGATGTTTATATCTCTAAGTTAAATGCAATTCTATCACAGAAGGCTGCTGGAATTCTACAACTGCAGACTCGTCTGGCTCAATTTCAGAGGCATCTGAATGAGCATAATGTTTTGGTATCTTCATATGGTAATTTATATGATATTGAACAGAGCTGATGAACCTGATCAACTTACAAGGTGTGAATTTTGGCAGGCAGTTGTGATGACAAATTCTACATTAGTGGTGGTTTTGTTTTGACAGCATTGCAATTGCACCTTGTTACAGAGAAAAAATGCCTTTGGGTTGGCTGACTGGAGAATGAGCCTTATTTGTTAACCTATTATTATCACTGGTGTATAAAAGTCAGTTGCTATTCTGACTTGAGTTGAAAGAAACCAGAGATATATGCCTCTGCTCACTGGGTTATTTTTGTAACATGTGCATGGCATTGTTTTTTTTTTTAGCGAAAATATCTTGCTTGGGCTGTTATTTTATGACATAACCGTTGTTAATATCTGGCTTCATACTTTCTTGATGGTGACCTCTTGTTTGGGTTGCCAAGTTAAAATGTGAAGGATGTTAATTGTTTTTTGTTATTCCTTTTGTACCATGTATTTCTACTCATACTATAATTTTCCAGGAATGGCTGTTTGTCTTATCAATGCTTATCATGAATGAATAATATCGTAACTGTATTTCTCACCTTGTGCATTCATCAAGATTGTTGAGTTGGCTCCTTTGGGGAATGCCAGAGTTTTTTGGTCTGGTGGAGGTGGACACTTTATCATTCTACATAACTTGTAAGTTCCATTTCCTTTGTCATTGTTGCTACTTTTAATTATCTGAATGTGTATTTTTGAAATTCTAATCAACTGTTTTAATTAATTGCCTGATTTGCATACTAGATTATAGCCATATTCTCATCATGCTAGTATTTCTAGTGTGGTCATCTTGTATAAATTCTAGTTCAATTAAGGAAAACAGGCCACTTCCATTGCAAACACCAATGGATGGAAACATAAAACAAATGTAACAAGCTAACACGATATAGTAGGTTTATATGTTTTATCGATACCCATAGAACAAGCAATAGACAAGGAAAAGTAAGTGACAAGATATCCAAGCATACCGTTAGAACTAAAAGTCAAAATACTCGAGTTTTAGCCCTTTTGACACAGTTTTAAGACGTCAATATTTAAGCAGCAACCCAGACCATATGATCTGCTGGTAGGAAGTGACAAATGGGGACTGTCCCAGGCTTAACCTTGAGAACTTGGAATGCCAGGTGCATCAGATTCCACTCTGATGTATCGGTATGGCATACTGCAACAGCCTTGACTTTGGTTCTCCATTAATTCCAACCAGTGGAACCACGTAAGCCATGAAAGTTTGTGTTTCATGGCCATGGTACAGGGTAAATATAGGTTTGTAAATGACATGCTACTATCTTGCTGCCTACCATTTTCGCTCCCTGACTGATGCTAAATTCCTGTTACTTTGTATTATCTCTATTAACCTCTGTTGCCAAAAACTGAACGTTTTTTCCAAGCATTGAAGTGCAAAAATGTACCATTGCCTCCAATGATGTGGCACAGCATTTGTCCTCTCCCTCTAATGCTTGTTCCTCACATTCTTCTATTGTCTTCCTCATTATCTTGGCTTTTGTTGAATTAGGCTTGATAGAAAATCTGTTCAAGATTTCTGAGAACTTGTTTGATGAGAATGGTGTTATCTCAGCAACTTGGAGAGGTGCAAACTTAGTTTTAGCTGCAATTCTGGTGAAATAAGAGATTTTTTTTTTTCCAGTATGCAGGTCCTTGTCCAGCCAGAACAGAACGACATTTTGGTTGCTTAGATCATCCTTAGAGGCACCATAATTAAATGAGAATGGACTTGTACCTGCAAGCAATGGTGGAATGTCCACAGACACTCCGTTGCCCACATTTATTCCTATGCAGCCAACATTTATGCCTGCAATAGCATTATCTTCGAAACTCATGACAGTGCTTCAATCAGTAGTGTTACCCTTCAGCTCTGTTGGTGAGGTGAACATATGACTTAGAACAGTAAAGCTTGAAATTTTGTCAGGTTGAAATTTGAACATCAAAAGAATGAGAAGAAAAGCAGAGTTAGGAAACACAGCAGATGACAGAAGATCTCAAAGAGCTTTAGGCATTGGAGTGGTAGGCAACACAGTTCGCCAGTAGGCCTCTGGGGCTGGAACAGCATGATTTATAGCTATTTGCACCCGCCAAAGAATTACAATATTAATTTTTAATGTTTTCTTTAAAACAGAACAAAATGCACTTGCTAGAATTATTCTTAAATGTTATACTCACTGAGATTAGGAAAAGAACTATGAGAAAATGAAAATCCATTGGATGTATGAACAGTTTTATGCCAGAAATATGAAGAACGAGGCCGTGGTTTGCTCAAATGAAAGACAAAATGTAGCATGTATAGAGATTCTTGGGCCAAAGAAAGCTATAATAAATAACTAGATCATAGGTGAACCTTGTTATATCCTACATAATAAACATAATTAATTTGAAACAAAAACAAAACAAAAAGTTTAACGATATTTTGGTGACTTTCATGGTTTTATTGTGACGGTTTCAGGTAAAAAGAAAGTTTGAATATGCTTGTCATGAATCTTGCTTAACTGATGGTGGTTATGGTCTAGTTATGCTGTTCAGCATTGTTATTTATTAGTTGACCATGATCCGATAAGGTCAGATAGAATTACTTCAGGATTGTGAGAACGATCAGCCCCCTAGGAATTGGGGCCAAGATACCAGACCTATTTAGGCTAACATAATCCAGCCCAAAATGAATGTTATGTTATACAAAATGGCCCATCCGTTGTCGATGGCTTGTTTGTTTGATGAAATTTTGAGTGATTCATAAAAAGCTTGGTAGGTGATGCATGGAGTATATCATAGGCGTTGTTTGAACCATAAATAAAATGCAAGTACTCTCATGAAACTTAGATCGGAGATATGGAAGGAAAATTAGCCAATGTTATTGTAGTGTAATAAAATCTTTGACGTGTCATGTTGAAAACCTTAAATTCTTTAGCAGCTCAATCTAATGGAGTTTAACTAATCTTAAAATCTTTTTGTTCGACTTTCCAAACTTTCATTATTATTTTTTTTCTTGTGAGGGTTAGTTTAGTTTAGCAAAAATTAAGAGCAAAAATTTTTTGGTTGGAAAAGTAGGGTATGTGGTAAAGTTGGTGGTGAAAATCACTTACCATGCAGTAGAAAAAAGAAAATAACTCATCGTCTCAAACAACATGATTGTTTACATGGGTGCACTGTCGGCCGAAAATCAATGAGTTGGAAGACTTCTATTGCTCAAAATCATTGGTGACATGTCATTCTCTAATTCAATTATTTGAAAACATATTTGCTGACCATTGACATGATCAACTTTCTGTGTTTGCTTTTTGATCTTGATTCTTGACTTGTCTGCCGTGTCGCACTTGTGGTCTGATGCGGGTCCAACTATAACTTATAGCCTGCACGATGTATGTTGCAAGAATTAAAATACTGATCAGGATCTTGCAACACCATCTTGAGCATCTTTAAGCAGCAAATAGAGACTGAAAATAAGACATAGTTATGATGTGTTCTAATTGACAAGCTCTTTCCTTCTATGTCCCATATATTGCCCACAAGCTGCATCAGATTGTCATGGACCGTCCACTTGTCCTTTCCTTTTTAATATTAAATCACGAAATGAAAAATAGTTATTCAAGTGATAAACCTGCTTGAAGTGACAGGCACAAGCTTTTTATTTTTGAATCATCATACAGAGAGAAAAAGTTCAGCACGCCACTTATGCTACAAGAAAAAAGTTAAAAAACTAGTACTAATTCACATTCACCGAACTTCTACAGAAGCTACTTTTTGTTTTCTTGTTTCTTTTGTCTGTGTTATTTTAATGATTAGTCTTTTGAAATCCTTAATTTGCAGTCCCATATCCAAATAATTGCTCTCTGAAGTTTCTGCGCACACCCTGTGTGTTACTTAAAAATTATAACTTCAAATACATGCGTTATTTTTCCGCCACCAATGGTAGCTTGAAGAGTTTCGTTAGTGATGTAAGGGGCAGAAAATGAGAAATCAGACGGATTCTATTCTGAAGTATTGGAATCCTTCTTGACTTTGCACAGAAGAAAAATTATACGGTATTTTCATTGTGATGGGAACCTCACATTTCTTTCCATTTGAGGACTTCTAGCGGTGGGATATTGGAATATTATCAAGAAATATAGTCCAAGTATTATTATACATTATGAATCGTCCACTTAATACAACACATTTTATTGACGCAACAATAATGCTTTGAAAACTTATTTACAGTTTATAGACGGATTTTAAAGGTGAGTGTGAGTGTATATACTTTAAAAAAGTTAATAATGAAAACTTTTCATTGGTTCGTCAATATATCGTGTCTACTTAAAAATAGTGTATGGGCTTCACTCATGCAAAATTCATAATTTCTAAGGTACCATAACAATTCTCATGCAAAATTTATATATGAATGGAAAAGAATTATATATGTTTGGCACAATTTGGAACATAATACAGTCGGCTAATTAAGTATGTTATAAGACGTTAAACAACTTATTTAATTAGTTTTCCAACTGAATAATTTGTTTAACTAAGAGCATTCACAATAGTTTACCATTTTTAGAATAGTTTACCATTTTAGAATGTAATCCATATGCACATCATCATTCTATTATCCTCATTTTCATTACACTATTTTTCATTATGAATTATACTCTAAATAGTATAGTAGCATAAATCCATAATCACCTCACATTTTATTTTAATATTTTATAATATATACCCAATATATAAATAAGTTTATTGGATTAAACCAAACCCCAAAAAGCTCTATCCAATAACAATGATCGAATGTGGACCCACAAATCATGATGGGTTGGACTGGGAGGGCGACGATTAATTGCTTGCCTAAGTAATTTAATTTTGTAACATTTCAAAGTTGGTTGGCTCTCAAATATATTAATTAACTATAAATCATGTTTAACTAATCCTCTTATAGCTAGCGTTTGCCCAAATATAATATCAATCACATGGGGATGGAAATTTTGTTTTCAATAACGTTATTGGTGGGTTTTCTGATTGGAGTTGCTTATCGAACTTAGACCTTAAAGAAATTTACGCACTTCTAGATTTTCCTGTTACATGAGAGATTTATGGTTTTAGTTTCTGTTAAGATTTTGTCCTAATTCCAGGTGGATCAAATGTCAAAAGAAGCGTCTCGCAGTAATAATGCTTATGTAAGCTTACGTAAACATGATTAATTAGAGCAGAACTTAATTAATAAATAAATGCTTAAGGTATACGGCCCAATGAATAAGCTCTAATATGAAATTTTCTTTCACAAGGGTCAATTGTATTGTCATGTTTATAGGGTACATGACAATGACACTGAAAAATAAGGACAAACGTTCCAAAAATCACATTAGATCCAAAAGACTTAAACTACCCTCAGTTCATACATATCTTTTTATATAATAAAGTAATAAGTATTTACACATTTACCATTACAAAATTATATACACTACATAGTAGTAGTTGATGAAAGGGTACAACTAATATGAAAAGAAAATTAGCTTTATTTGGGAGAATTTTTGCAAAGATCTAATCCACAATCTAAATTATAAATTAGTCAATTTCATCAATCATTTGGGTAAACATTGTAAAAAATAGATGATAATAGTTTTTAAAATTCAAAAAATAAGTATAATTTATTCAACACATGTATAAATAATTTATATTGCTAGCTTAGCCCTACACCTTCTTTTTCTTTTTTCTTTTTTTTTTTTCCTGTCGCCAAGTACATTACCACTGGTTTAACCATTTGTGAATCTTATCACCAACTTTTGTGTGAGAATACAAGTGCACCTCTTTTCATTTCAACCCAAAATGTCATGGGGTTCAAATTTTTTAGTTTCTTTATTGCTGATAATTACTTAAAAATAGTTCTTCTAATTATGCATATAAATTTCCATATTTAATTGCTCTAAAAAATTATTTGGATGTCGCTAGCTAGAGTAGCAATTCGGTAAATTATTTCAGTTTTGATTTCACATAAAACTATTGAGAGGGAATCATTTGGTTATTATATGTTCAAAAACCACATTGCCCTTCACACTTTAGGGTCAACTTCTCAAAAGGAGCATATAAGGTTTATACTGTAGACCTCTTCCTCAGTAATCTCTCATGCTCCTGATCAAATAAATATTGGTAATAACCACATTGCCCTTCACACTTTAGTATATAGATAAAAACATTTTTCTAATTTGATGAAGAAATTGTCAAATGGGAAAAAGTGAACAGTTGTTCATTCTCACAAAATAATTAAGTTGGTTTGTTTTATTTGTTATTGGTTTTTTATTACTATTAATGGTTATTGGTTGCTAATTGTTAGTTACTGGTCATTACTTGTTAATTGATATTAAGTATTTTATAAAATTATTATTATTAATTATTTATTATTGATTAAGATTAAGTGTTTAGTAAAATTATTACTACTGATTGTTATTTGTAAACATAATTATCAATATAAATGTAAATTATATATATATTTCATATTTTTAAAAATAAATAATATCTATTAAGCATTTTTTTTAAAAAAATTGTAAATTTATATTAAAATTAATCATGAATAGAATAATGATTTCATTAAAAATTTAAATAATATATTAGATATAAGTAAAATAATAAAGTCAAATAATTAATAATTTATTATTATTAAATAAAAATAATCTTAAAACAAACACTATATTTTAGTTAATGTAAAAACTTAAAGATATATTTGAATTGAAATTATTAGATAGCTTACGGTTATTTATTTTTTAAAATAAAATATTATATTAATTAAATATATATTTTACGTTTTTTATAAATTAAAAAGTAAAAGTATATCTTAAAAAGGAAATACAAATTTCCTTACCTAATTAATTAGTCAAAAACAATGGATGCATTTAATGAATTAAAAAAAGCGTTTATTTTGCACGGAATAAAATAAATTTAACAAAGAAACAGGCATTGAAAGTTCATGATATATATATATATACACACACACACGGTAATTAATCGAATCATTATCCATATATAAAAGTATAAATTAATAAATAAAGTAAAGATGAAAACACAAACGGGCAAAAATAAATGGAAATCCATTCATTGGACAATACAAAGTTGTAATAAGTGGGCATGGATAAGGATGAGCAAATAGGCAGTTAGATTCGGTTCGATTTTTTATTAAATTTTAATAAATTAAATTTTTTATATTTATAATAGAATTGAATTAAAATTTTTGAAAAAATTGAATTAATCGAACTGATTAAATCAAAATTTATGTCTCTATAAATCGAACTTAACCGATCTTATAGAAGTTTGATTCGGTTTATTTCAATTTAATTATATATATTTTAAATTTGGTTCGATTTAAATTGATTTGATTTATTTATTACTTCAGTTAATTCGATTTTTTATGTAAAAAATTGAACTGAAAGCCAAATTTTTTAAAATTATAACCAAATAAATTTTATTAAAATATCAAATCGAACCAAACCGAATCAATTCAAGTTGATCAATTTTTTCGATTCGGTCCGATTTTTCTCACCCTATATATAAAAAACGGACCAATAAAGAGTAAATAAATTTGCTCCCCAGGACACTAACACCTATCCCCTCTAATTAAACAATAAGACTATTAACACGTGGCATATCCAAAGATAGGCACGTGGGGATAATATTTATGCGCCAACGCACCACCACTTTTCTTAGCCGGAAAGTAAAGCCTAAGCCAAATCAGATTCCAAGCGACCGAATCTAAGCCACTGTTTGTTTCGGCTCTCTCTACTGTGAAGTAACTATTTTTTATTCTTTTATATCTTTGGTGGTTTCTCCCAATCTCCCTCCCGGAGCGTGTAATATAATTTTTTAAAAATTTAGCAATCAAAAAATATATTTTTTAATTTTCAAAAATTGTATCAAATGATTTTTATTATATACCAATTAATTATTAAACAATTTGTCAAAAAATCGTACAGTTGGGTGCATTTTTTAATTCTATTCCAAATTTCATTTTGTATCAATAAAATATTTTAATTGATGTTAAAATAAACCAAACTTTTGTTAGTTTATAAATTTTTTACTTCTTTTTTCAACTAAAAAAATATTTTTTATAATATACCAAAAATTAGTTATTTATTGAATGCTTAAAATCAATTAATTTTAATGTGTGTGTGTATATATATATATATATATGCTGAATTATTTTATTTTATTCACATTTGATGTTTGATGATTTTCTTAAAATACACTAATAAAAAATGTACATATAAAAATAAAAAAGTATGTAAATATATATAATAAAATTATTACATGTGACTGCATCATCAACTTATATACTTTTAGTATAGATGGGAACTTTATTGTATAATACATAATGCGGCTGGCACAGTATAATTTTTTTCGAACTACTTTAGCTCAAAGTTTGGTTGTTGGAGTTTAATATTATTATTTGAATCATTTTTTTGAAAAGTAAATTTTAGATAAATAATTTTAAAATGTAAAATTATTTTATTTAGTTTGATATAAGTTTTTTTGAAATATAGTATATACAAAAGTTTAAAAATTTAAATCAAATTACTATTGTACCTATGATATAATTTTATTTTTATTTACTTAATTTATACAATTGCTTAATATATCTCTAAGATGTCTAAATATCAAATAAGAGAAATGACAAATTGCTTTCTTTTTAATAATAGTAATCAAACCATGAGTACGTATTCAACATTAAATATTAAATAAAATCTACATTCTTGATAAAAAAGAAATAACAACCATTTAAATTAAAATATTATATATAAATTATCAAATATTTTCATATAAAATAAAATATTGTGCGATTAATAAACTTTTATAATATAATTTTATTTTATTTTGCAATAACTAATCATTTTTCTTTTTAAAGTTTAATATATTTTTTTATTAGAGTTCGATTAAACAAAATATATAAATTTTAGTTTAATAAATAAAAGTAAATAGAAGATTATATATGTCTATATATTAAAATAATTAAAGATATACTTATTTATGTATATTTTTATAAATTTCAATGGCCATAAAATAATAACTTTTTCACCTTTTTTGATATGAGAAACTATTTTTTTTATATAGATGAAAAAGTAAAAAATGAAGTATATAAATTCAAAAATTTAACTTTTTCAAAAATGTAATATCTCTGAACAAACCAAACAATGAAAGTTAGCATTCCTAACTCATTTTCCAATCGAAATCTGCAAACCAGACCTCTCCTAGATTTAATTGGTTAAAGAATCTAAAACACCAAAATTTAATTTTAGTATGTTAAATTGTATTGAATTAATGATAAAGTTATATTCTATTTTCCATTTTTATACTATCTAAAAATTTATCTTTATATATATATATATATATATAAAACTATTTTTTATTCTAAAAATTTTGATTTAAAATATCCCAAGCTCTTAAAATTTTCAAACTGAATTTTTAAAATTTTTGGGATGCAATAGTTTTGTCCTCTATTAAGATGGTCCAATTTCAATAGTCATTTTGAAGTTGTATGCATTGGTTATTACCAATATTTATTTGATCAAATGTAAGGATGAAAAAGAAATAATAAAAAAATAAACAAAATTCAAATCATGGAGTAATATGTCTAGAACTATAATATTTTAGGTGTTATTCTTATACTTTTTGTTGGTCTAGGATACTCAATCCTATGATTAAAACCTCTTTTGATCTTGACAAAGTAGATTGATCATCACTAATGTTTCAAATAAGTGTTGTTTTTGCAGAATTGAATCATTCCCTCTAGAAGAAATAAAGAAG
>CATIWR010616513.1:0-30791 GCA_949677035.1 Omphalea diandra | reverse complement strand
TATATATATATATATATATATATATATATATGAATATTATTCTTCATATAATTACATGTACATAATCCCTTAAATTCTATTAATAATAGTAAAACATAATTTTTATACAATTAAAACAAGAATTAATGCTAAAGATTCACATTTTTAAACTAATATAATTTAATATTTTGTATTTTAATTAATTATGAAATATTAAAACATCATATTTTGCGTTTTTTTATATCTTATATTAATTAAAATTTTTGAAAAATTAAAATATAACAAATATTTATGATATCCCTATATTACTTTGATAAATTATTTATGCATATATTATTTTTAAATTAATAAAATTTTACCAACCTCTTTTCTCAACCC
Source organism: Omphalea diandra (assembly GCA_949677035.1). Classification (NCBI taxonomy): domain Eukaryota; kingdom Viridiplantae; phylum Streptophyta; class Magnoliopsida; order Malpighiales; family Euphorbiaceae; genus Omphalea; species Omphalea diandra. The sequence goes on along the minus strand of CATIWR010616513.1, from coordinate 30,434 downwards.
TCGATTTTATTAATTAGACATGAATGGCTCATGACTCATTTTGTTATTATTCTTATTGATTAGTATGTGAATCTTTTTTTACAATTATTTTTTCCACATTAGCTTTATTTGTTTAACTAATCAAATTTGTTAGCCTATATTGATCAAACCTCAATCAAAACTCTCTTTTAATTTGACAATATAAATTGAGAGGTTCTAACATCATTTTTAACTATTGTCTATGTAGATTCTAACTTAAAAACTCATTGAAAATTGAATGGAGTTGATTTGAAGCAAAATGCTCTATGTATAAAAAACTATCATATAAGTTGTGACTAAGACTTGCTAATCGCTATTACTACTCAAAGAAAGTCTTTAAACAAATTGGACAGTAGAGATCGTAGTGTTAGTTGAGTTGAAAGTCACAACGGCTACCTTCAAACAATTTAGAGGGACTCTAACGATAAATTAAGAGACCAATTAGGTCAAACCATGTGTCAAGGAGTCATTTGAGATTTTGAAAATCGTGAGGGCGACCATATTGTAGCGATCGTGACTCAATTGAAGTCGGCACCTAAAATCTCCAATAGAGATCGTGATGAAGGTGTAACGTTCATTATCCCAGCGCTACTTAAGGTAGCGATCACGATATGATCATCTCAATTGCAACATATAAAACCTATTAGAGGGTCGTAACAACTAGTTTTTTTTATTGACCAATGATGGACTATGTAACTAGCCGTTAGACACATTTGAAGATGACAATGGAAAAAAGGTCAAATCCAACACAAAATGTCATTCACGACCACAACAAATATATCTCGACCATGATTGTTGCCTCTAACAAGTATTAAATGCAAGATTTTGCCAATCAACTTTGAAGATTTGGACATAGTTTCACTTGTAACGACTTTTTAGTAAAACTTATAAATACTCCATCAAATAGTCTTAAATGCAAGAGAATATCAATTTATTATGACCAAACTCTTGCAAATTTATTTCTCAACTCTCTCTCATTAATTTTTTGTCAGTGGTTTGGTATGAGCTATTAAATACCTTTGGATTTGAATTTTAGATCGATCATTGTGAAGAAAACTCTTGTATGGGTTAAGTGTGAAACTTGAGAAAAATCTTGTAAAGTTGTGTGTGAGTCGTGTAAAACACAATGTAAAGTTTGGTTTGAACTTATGAAACACTATTTAATGTTAGTGAAGTACCCAATTAGAGAATTGGAAAGTGAATGTAAGGTTAGTTCACACTTGAATCACTGTAAATCTCTTGTGTCCATTCTTCTTTTACTCTTTCTTTTAACCTTGCCTTGTTTGCTTACCCACCAAAATTTCAATTTTTCATCAATTCAATCTTTTTCTTGATATACAAGGGCTACCAAAATTAGAATCCTTTTACTTAATATTTATTATAATAATTTTTTTGAATTAAAAAAAAAACTCATATTTCTCATCAGTATTTCATCAACTCTTCAATAATAGTTTTAATAAAACTAATAAATATTAACGTTCTAGAAAATAATTCTATGTATTCATATAGCTTATAATTAATAAGCACGATGACTCTCTATAACATAAGTATAAATTTTAATAATTATATTATATGAAATAAATTGATAGAGATATAACATTTAATTAATCCAATTGATTAAGATTATTGAGTTAAAAGATTTTTTCAAGCAAACTTGTGATGGAATTTAGTAATTATTTTTTTTTATACCTATGCATATTTGTTAGTGTTTTATGTTTCTTAAGAGAAAATTAGCGTTTTATATTAGAAAATTAGGACTATTTTTCTATCAATCGGTATTTTTCTTGTTATATTAGCTATTATTAGCAAAGTTATGATGAAAATTTATTTTGCATATCAATTTATTAAATTAGCTTATCAGAAAATTTCATAATTATTTTTGCTAAGTATAAAATGATCCTTCTCCAAAACTTAAAATAACAATCTTCTTTTTAAATGATTAAATCAATAATTTAATACTGATGGACATATTTAATATTCAAATCAAATAGGGTTTTTTTATTCTTACCTATAAACGTGAACTTTTTTCGTGAATAGGATAACATTATTATAATTATTTATTAAAATTTTATAGTAAACATCTAGTAGTTTTTATTACTTCCTTTTTATTTCGTATTCCTTTCCTACTAAGGAACACACAAATTTTTGGTTATGTTCACCCTTATATATATATATATATATATATATATATATATATATTCAACATTAACTAATCAAATAAATTTGAACAATGATATATATTTTTGGGAAAAAAAAAACTATTTTATTAAGGATAGTCATCCTTTTAAGAGTATTTGTAGAGTTAAAATTTCTTCATTAAATGATTTAAATATGAAATGATAAAATTTATAATCTTTATGATCTCACATCTCACATTGTAGTCATTACAAATTAGAAGACTTCACACAACCTTCACATTTTAATTTATTAACTATTATACATAATTAATTTTAGATGTTTTAAATTTTATTATACGTATTGAAAGTAACAAAATTTTAGATTATAAATTATCAATGATGACAAATGCAATACAATTCATTTCCAAAAATTCTATTACATAAAGGATAATTTTATATTTATTAAAAATCATATTGTTTTAAAAGAATAATTATATAATAATTTTAAAAAGTTACTTTTTTTGAAAATTAAGTACTTCCAACCAAACGAAACTAATCAAAACGCAATCTATTGCAATTCATGAAAGAGATACCTAGAAATGGAGTATGATAAGAGGGCACAAAAATGTTAGTCATAAATTCCCATGTACATAGTTTTTTTTTTTTTTTTTTTTTTGAGAGAGAAATATCATTATATTAAACATGAAATGTATAAAGAAGGGCCTCTATGTACATAGAATTCGGAGGTAATATTGCACAAATCTTACTTAGTCTTTCTTTTTTAATTATATTTCAATTCTTCTCATGCTCTTTTAAATTATTTTAAATGTATTAGATTAAAAAATAAAGCCATCACATATATTATATATACACACACACTTATCGCTCGTAATTACCTAAGTTATTATATATAAATATTAATGAGAATTATGTATATAATTAAGAAAAATGATTATTATATCTTTTATATTCTTAGAAATCTTCACAATCTCTTTAAATATCTTATAAAATGTCTAATAATTATATTATTTATGTCAAAGCTGAATGTTACTAATTATGATAGGCAATAAAATTAGAGTAATATTAGTTTAAGGATGAACACTTTAATTTCAAGAATAGTTTTATAAAAATTTATTTTATATATACGATCTATGTCATGTAAGAAAAAGAAAAGAATAGTAAGAAAAGAGAGAATAAAAAAAAATATTATGTTTTAAAAAATATTTGAGATCAACTCCAAATAACTTATCTTTTAAAATTCAAGGTGATATCAATGTAAATTTAAGATTTTAAAATATTAAACTGATACAATAAAAAATATAATGAGTCTTCCCACGAATTAAATTACACATATTATGAATTTTGGAGGTTTTAAATCTTCTCTATCCCTAGAGCCGAAAATTACACACATTCAATGTGAGTGTCTATAAGCCAATAAAAGGCAAGCCCTTTTCAAAAGGAAAGAAATCATTGCTTCCATCTTAAAAAAAAAAGTGAAATTACCGCTTTGAAGCCATATTTAGAGATGGGAAATTTGACTTATAACTATTTATTCACTCATATTTATTTTTTAAAAATAAATACAGGTATTAGATGAATCAATTATATTTCTAATACATATTAAATAACTTAATATTTGATCTTATTAATACATGGATAAACATAAGTTATTCATCTATCTAATTTTTTTTTCTCACTCTAGCTTATTCTAATCATTTTTGTGTCAAAAAAAAAAAACTTTAACGATTTCTTTTTTTTATTTAGAAAAAATATATTTTAATTGAGACTTTAATGCCTGACCAAATATTTTCCTTTTCCAAATATAAACACACAAAATATAAGATATTTATCTCAAGTTAATTATTTGATAAATAAATGATTAAATTTCTATTGATTTGATATAACAAATTAAATAAAAATAAAAAATATATAAAAAAATTAAAAAATTAATAATCATACACAATAAAAATAAAAAATAATATGCATATATTATATATATTTAATAATAATATTTATTTATTAACCAAACTCCCCCTTTAATGTTGTAATTTCATATTTTAACATATCAAAGCAATGTAATGTAACATCAATAAGAAAAAAACAAATAATAAACTGTTTAATTACATATATATCAAATTCTGCAATAAATTATACTCATCAATATGAATTCAATTTCAACTTTCAGCAGAATATAATAATCAATACAGATATTTTTTTTCTACTCTTGCATCACTTACTATTATAATCTTATTGATTGATATAAGCAATTTCACTCTTATTTAACTTATTTGATACCAAAATTTTAAACTTCAACTAAAATGTTACATTCATTTTCTCACAAATATAAAAATATTCTAAAAGAAACCAATTTATTTTTTGGCTTATAAATTCTTCTATTTCAAAATGAAATAAAATTATCATTTTTTTAATTTCAGCCACTTGATAATAAAATTAATATTTTATTTTTATACTTAAGATTAAATCTAATTTCAGCCCAATTAAAATAAATATTTAAATAAATTAAATAGTTAATTTAAAACAATTCAAATATTATTTAAGTAAATGAATGAATATAAATTAAATCAATTAAATGAGTATAAATCCTATATAAATATTAAATAGATCATAAATGAATAAAAAAAATTATTGTCACCCTACCCACTTGAACACTATCCATTCCCATTTACCACCTTTGGCCACATCTAAAAACGTAGTACTTATTTGGGAGTTGGGTGCTAAAATCCCAGGCTAGCCTAAAATTAAGAACCTCATATGCAAAGCAACTAATTAGACACGAGGACTAGAACTGATCATAAACATACATCGCGCCAGGCCTGAATTAAGACAAGACCTTTGAACTGCTATCACGGAAGCATACCGGAAGATCTCAGTTGTCTCAAGCTGAACACACATGTAGATATCTTCATGAGACTAGAGGACTCTCAATCGACGGGATTCCTAATCATGCCAACACGAACGGAAATCTTTTCATCGATAGTCAGCAGGACTCCCCTTTCGACAGACTCTTAAATGTTAGGTTACTAGCTGCCTCTAATTACGAGTGTATATTCAAGTTAAAAATTGATCAAAAGGCAGAACTAAATCTAGGTGCATGCCAATCACCCTAGTCCATTTAATGCCCGACAATTCACTGTAGCTCCAAATGGGAAAACTATACTATTAGGTTCAGAAATAGCTAAAATTGCTTAACTCCAAACTTAATATAGGCAAACAAATGTGACAAAAACACTTGCAAAGGCAGAGTACAAACATCATCCTAGAACTCCAACTCGAAATAAAATATAATAGATTAAACTAGCTGAAAAATCGCACAGTACAGAGAAAGATAAGAAGCTCAGCGCTTTCCACCACCACCACCAAGCTTGGGACCCTTAGTTGCACCGGCCCTGGGAACATTTCCTTTGCCCTGTGACTTCTGCGACTTAGCCACGACTTCTGCCTTCTTTGCCTTCTTTTCATCTTTGGTTTTCTTGATCCTTTCCTTAATTTCACTACATTATAGTATGCACCCAAACATCAGCATAAAATGCCATAACAGATACTCTGCACACATCACACATTCAAAGCCAGCAACCAAAACACACATACAATTTACAGCATACATTACATATTAAAAACCAGCAGTGTCTACCATCTCACTTGCATGCCACATGCAGGCCCTACCAGGCCATGCAGCATGGCGATTGACAAGCTAGGGGTATTGGTTGCCATAAGGAAACATGCTAGCATAACAATTCACAAAAGCACGGTACACAAGCATAAAGCAAACATCATCCGACAATAAAAAGCGCGAAATACACACCGAAGAGCAGCTTCCCTGGCAGCATCACGAACTTCTGGTTTCTCAGATCTCCTCTTCTGGATAACCTCCAAGGTGGCACCGACAATGGACCTAGAGTAAGGCTTCTTGGTGGTACGTCTCCTCTTCTTTTCAGCCTCTTGAGCAATATCCTGTGTCAAATTAGAAACAATTTTAATTGGAGTATATCACAAGATACCGTGGAGTCTACAACAACATGTGCTTAAGCTAACTGACTGGCACAAGAAAACTATCCACAACGTTGAGATGCAAAAAGAAATCTATATTGCCCTCTGTCCAATACACATTAAATTCAGATGTACACAATCAATTTCTTTTCAAACCACTTAATTTTTTATTATGTACTGGAAACCCCCATTTTTTTTTTTGGTAGAAACAATTGAAATTGAGCAGGAACAAAAACAGTGGACAGCAGATTATTGCAACAGAAGATTGCAACAACAAAATTAACTTCACCTTCTTATGCTGCTTTCTATACATGGCTGTCCATGTAAGCTTCGATGGCTTCAACCTGCTGTGGAAATATCTCTTGCATTTTGAGTTAGCAAACAGGAACACCTGAATCGAAAAACAAAGCAGAATATCTTATAATTCATCACATAATCACAATACCCATATAATTAGAAGAGGGAAAAAGGTTATACAAAATGGAAAAAAAAAAAAAAAAACCATAATTTCAATAGCATAAGATAACGTCGGGAATAACCTGCGAATCAGAACGAATAAATCTGATGCCTTTGCCGGGATAAATCTTGGCCCCACTGAAACGACAAAGCTCTGTCCTGAGAAACCAAGAACAAAGCAGTTAGCATTGAATCACAACATCATCCGATTGAAGTCCCCCCTCAATGTAAATGCACAATCAACAAACTATATTTCTTCACAAAAGGCATCACAGTTATCATACATATAAACAACGAGAAATGAAATTAAAAAAAACCTACTTTCAGCTGAAGAGATTCCTGCCCTCGTTATCTATAATTCAAGATTTCTATTTTTATTCTTCAAAATTGCGATTTATTTCTAAAGGTAATGAGAGATATACTGAACTAATAAATTTCTGCATATTCAGCTAATTGAAAACACCAAAAATGGAACATAAAACAGATAAATGAATTCCGATAGTCTACAAACCCAAGCATATCAAACTATAATAAATACATATATCACATGGATTCAATGACCACGGAGAAAATAGGAAGACGAAAGTTAGGGAGAGTACTTGAGAACCATGACTTCTGATGCTGTTGCTGCCGCTACTGTTGCTCTGGAAGTAGAAACCCTAGAAAGGTATATTTAGGAGAGCATCAATAAATAAGTACAGGAAAGGTATTTGTAAAGGCCCTCTTATTCAAGAAAAATTACTAAAATGCCACTGATTAATGTTCGGCCCACAGTATTTTGTTGGGTTGGCTGGCTCTTCAAATTTTGATTTGGGCCCGACAGTTGAACGGTGAAATGAAAATACCACAAATGAGTCCTCACTTTTTTTTTTTTTTTTTTAAAAATTATGCAGTAAGGAATTTATAGAATTATAATATATCTCTATATTTTTGTATACATTTTATTATTTTTCTTGAAAAAAATATATGTACTTCAATAGGGAAAAATCTATCATTTTATTTGCATAAAATTATTTCAAGCGTTTTTTGTTAATTTTTTTTGGCCTCAATGAAAGCTAATTTCCTTCCTCAAATGATTCTAATGGCAATCTTCTATGTTGATTGCATTTGTAGTCATTTTTTCAAGCATTATTAGTTTTAAGAATTTTCCATATTTGATAGATGGCCTCATCGCATTCATAAGTAACTTGTGAACTTGTGGTTTTGACATTCTTCGTTTACCTCAAATTGTTTTTTTCTTTTTACTTTTTTCAAAAAAAAAAAAAAGGTCTTTTTTACACTGATTAGATATATTTAATCAATATATAATTTATATTTAGGTAAAGAAAGCTAAAATAATATTTGAAGATTGATATTTATAAAAATAATAGTAATTTTACTAGATAATTATAAATATTTTTTAAATTAATTTACTGTATAACTTTATTTGTTAATGTTTAGCGTAGCAAAAGAAGTTACTTTTCTATGATTTTGGATGATGCAACCTCTCTCCGTAGCCTCCCCCAAACTGAGATTTATGGGACTGTTGTCGACAACTTTAGTCGGAGCAACCCCTTTTTGCTCTCGTATTTCTTTTTCATTTGTTTTTCTTCTACTTGCAATCATAAATAAGGGATTTTATCTTTTCTTTTGTTGGGTTGGTTGCCCCTTTTGCTACCTTTTGGGTTTTCTTCCTCTTTACTTGGAGGTTTCGTTGTTAGGCAGATCTAAGTTTCTAAAGCCAACCTTTGGTCAAATTTGAGTGAAAGGTGTATAGGCTTTCGGTGAGATGTTTCCTTTATCTAAAATTTACATCCGTTTCTGTTTGAAATCTCTACTTCGGTGATGATGGTGGCATTATAGGTGATTGTGCCTTTATGGCCTCAGGGGTTCATTTGCACTCCTCTTTCCCTTTGGTGGGATCTCAAATGCATGTTTTTAGCCACTCAATCCTAGTTTAGAGACACATCTCAAATACTTAGTTCTCATGCGTCGGTGCTTCGCAGAGGGATTTGCATTGGGTATAGATGGCTTAGATAAGGCAGTGCTTCAAGGAATGTTTCGCAGTGGATGAAGTTGCTCAGCTATGGGGGCAACTCTCTGTGTTCTGCCTTCTGTGGCCATTTTAATTCGGTAAACTAGGGTTCCTTTGTTATACTGGGCTTGAATTTTATGAGCTGGGTCCAACTTGTTTTGGGCTTTAATATAGGTACTCCTTTCTCCATTGTGCAAGACTATTTCATGTTTAATCAAAAAAAGATTATGCAACCTAGGCCCATCCCTTCTACACGGCATCAGAGTTTATTTTTCAAGTATTCACTTTCGGAGGTTTTCATACCTTATTTCTAAAGCCGAACGTAGGCCTAGGTAGGGAACCAAAAGCTGCTATATGGTCATTACAAACATAAAATTGAAGAAAATGTTATTAATATCTAACTAAACACAAGTACTTTTATCCACTATGTTTTTTTTTAAAAAAATCTTTCCATAATCACAATGAATTGCAAGTAATTATTTATTTTTTTTAAATGAGATGATTTGTAAAAAAAAAAAATACAAATAATACTTTCTCATCGGGAATCTAAATTCAGATATAAATGATTAAAGAATCAAAATGAAGATAATAAATATAACAAATATTTTATTGTCCAAAGAAAGAGAGGTATAAAATTGATTAAATATTTTAATGTATCATATTATTAAGGATAATAAATATAAAGTAATTTTTTTAGTAAAAAGATCATTGAAATGGTAGGTGATGAAGATTTTGCAAATCCAAAATACAAGTATGATTTTTTAGAATTTCTAAAGTTTAAATCAAAATTGTGAAAAAATTATATCATCACAAATGATATAAATTAATAGTTTCAAAATTTTTATAAAATTTAAAAATACATAATTTTACACATAATATTTAATTAGTTATATATTTTGCAAACATGATTGACTTATTAATTGGAGGAACTGAAGCCTAAATGACCCTGACCTCCAAGATTTAAGATTTGATTAAGATTAATTAATTATTTTAATTTTGCTTAATATTATACATTTTATATAATTTTTTATCTATTTTATATAGGGATGGAAAATATTACATATACTATTTGGGAAGATTTGATTATGAAATATCAAGGACGAAAGAGATATATAACGAGAAGACAAAAGGTATTTGTTTGTACTTTAACTTTGGTGAAAGAATTCATTAATATGAATCATAATAATATTTATATTAATATGAATACTTAAGTATTATTGTAGAATATTATATCTCATCTATTTTTTAAAAGAAATTAAATAACATTTGTTTATCAACATCCAAACTTCCATTTCGTGGAAACTCTCTACCTAGGGTTAGGTCTTCCAAGCAACTAGGGTTAGGGTTTTCTTCCTTCATGGATTCTTCTAATTTTTGCTTGGTTTTTTTTTGCATGTATGTTTTCTTTAACTTTTGGTCGTTAGTTTTGCATTTATCTTTGTTTAACTTTTGGTCGAATTTCCATTTGGAGGAGTTGGGAAAAAGGATCTTTGTCTATGTCTTTCACTTAAAGAAAGATAAACAAAGTTTCAAGGGAAATTTTGTGGCATTATGATAGGTAATTGGTTTTCTTCAAGGAACTCCAGGGTGATAAGCAACCGTCTGATGTGGTTCTTTTGCACTGCCCAGTGTGATACAAATATGTGACTTACCTTTAAACCGTAAGGATTGTGATAGCATCTCTAAGGGTGCAGGGAAAATAAGAAAAATTATGGAGGTCTATGGTCCGAATGTTGGTAGCTGGGGGAAGTTTGTAAGGGTTAGAGTGGAAATTGATGTTAACCAACCCTTGAGACATGGAACTATTATCAGGGACCGTGATAAAGTGCGAGTATATTTCCAGTTTGAAAAACTTCCAAATTTTTGTTATTAGTGTGGGAGGTTAGGTCATACTAAGGTTGTCTGTGAAGTGACACCAGATGAGTTTGATGAGGCAAAATGACCTTATGGACCTTTCTTACGTGCTTCGCCTTCTAAATTCCATGTTAATAAATTTTCCCATTCCTAAAATCCAAATTGTCTAAGATAGAATATGGATGGACAACAATCACACGCTACTTCATCTTGTGCGAGTCAACTTAACATGGTTGATATGGAACATGTGACAATCTCTGACAAACAACATGATAAATTCTCATTTATAACCAAAATACCCAGTTTTTCCACTGCACTCGTCAACCCCTGCCAAACACCTATTCCTCAAAACTCTTTATGCCACCCTATACCTATCTCTTCTGCCCTAACTGAGACTAACTCTACCATTTTTTTTTTTTTTTTTTTTTTTTTGACAATGTTGGGCATGACTCAATCACCATGGATACTCGTACTGGCCTTGAAATTCCTAACCTATTTCCCAAAACTCTACTACCTCACATTCCTTACCGACTAGTCCCCCTCATGTTTTTGAAGGTAGTATGGATCTTGATTTGGCTGAATAAAAAAAGCGAGATAGGCTGAAGTCCAAGTCTCATAAAGGGAAAATTATTCGACATGGCAAAATAAATACCGGGTTCTTGCATGGTGGTGATAAGGAATCTTCTATTATGGGAAAAAGGAAACTTGCAGAGAAGATGACCAGTGATTGTGAGGAAATGTCTACTTTTATGGAGGGGGGTGGGAGTGAAAAGAAGGCTAAAGTTGTTGTCCCAGGTGGACATCCATCTGATATTAAAAGAGGCGGGGTTGAAAATCATGAAACTCTTCAGTTGGAACATTCAAGGAACGGGTAATCCTTGGATGGTTAGGGCGCTAAAACAGTATGTACATGATCATTACCCAGATATCTTCTTGATGGAAACAAAAATTTTAGTGAGGTGACAGGTGTTAAAAGCTATTTTGATGCATATAATGTTGTTATAGTGAATCTGAAGGAAAGGGGGTCTGATGTTTTTTTGGAAAAAAGATATTACAGTATCCATTATGAAGTTTTCTCTTCATTGTATTAATTTCTCTATGGGTGATGATAAAAGGAATGTGGTTTGGAGAGGGTTGGGGATTTATGGTTGGCCATAGGAGAATATATGACACCGTACTTGGGAACTCATCAAATCTTTGCATACGAATGGTCCTCTTCCCTGGATTGTGTTTGGGGAGTTCATGAAATAGCTTATCATTCCAAGAAGAGAGGGGGAAGAACTAAACCCACCAAGCTGATTGTAAATTTTCGGGATACTATCGAGACTTATAGTATTCTTGACTTAGGTTATTCAGGGTAATAGTTTACTTAAGATAATTCAAGATAAAGAGATTAATTTATAGAAGAGTAGTTAGATAAATTCCTTACTACTTTTGAATGGGATCAATACTTCCGTATGTCTTTAATGAAACATCTTTGGAAACTTGTTTCTGACCATAATCCGATAATGATATCCTATGAAGGTTTTGATAAGCATAAGCGTTAGGTAAGGATTTTTCATATTGAAGCTATATGGACTGATGAGTCAAGATGTAGGGATATAATCAGGGATGTGTAGATTACATCTTTGGGTAATGGAGGGGGTAGTTTGGTTGAGTTGAAAATGAAGTCTTGTGCTACGACTTTGCAGGAGTGGCATAAAACAACTTTTGGCAACATTGGTAAGGAGGTGCAGTATAATCTTCGTCTGTTGACTACGCTAGAAAAGCAAGGATACAGTAAAAAGCTGTTAGTACAAAAGAATGACGTTAGGGTTGTTATGGAAGACGTATTAAAGAAGAAGGAGATCATGTGGAAATAGAGATCACGAGTTGTTTGGTTAAAGAAAGGCAATAGAAATACAAAGTTTTTCCATCAAAAAGCTGCAACTTGGAGAAGAAGGAATTTTATCAATGGTCTGTTGATAAGAGCGGGGTGTGGGGTGAGAGAGAATCTGCTATAGAGAATATTGTTCTTGACTATTATATTGATCTGTTCTCATCCTCTTTGCCTGTGGATATGGACCACACTAAGTGTTATTGATTTGGTCATCTGCACTGACAAATTAATACTTTATTCGTCCCTTTCATGTCTGCGGAAATTCTTATTGCTCTAAATCAAATGCATCCCTATAAGTCCCCTGGTCCTCATGGTATGCCTACACGTTGTTTTTCAAAAATATGGGGACATTGTAGGTACTGATTTTATATCCCTTATGCATAATTTTCTTAAATATGGTCATATGTTTCCGGGCTTAAATCACACCTTTGTTGCTTTAGTCTGAAAATCCAATCTCCAAATTCCATGAAGGACTTACGCTCTATTAGTCTATGCAATGTGTTATACAGACTTATCTTTAAAGTTCTTACCAATAGACTTAAATGCGTATTGTCTTTTATGATTCATGAATCCCAATGTGCCTTTATTCTTGATCGGTTAATCACAGACAATGCACTGGTTGCATTTGAGATTTTTCACTCTATGAAGTACAAGATTAAAAGTTCAAAGGGGTGTTATGCTTTAAAATTGGACATAAGTACAGCATATGATAGGGTTGAGTGGTCATATGTAGAGGGTGTTATGCATAAGTTGGGTTTCCTATAACATTTTGTGTACCTTATTATGACTTGTATTCGTACTACTTCATTTTTCATTCTTAATCAATGGGCAATCAAAAGGCTATGTTGCGCATAGTAGAGCTCTCCATCAAAGGGATTCGATATTGCCTTTTTTTTTTTTGTATGCAGAATGTTTTTCAGCAATGCTAAGAAAAGCAGTTCACAATAATAAGTTACATAGGGTGCAAATATGTCTTGGTAGTCCGAAGGTGTCCCACTTGTTCTTTGTTGACTATAGTATACTTTTCTGTAGGACAATTTGCACTAAAATTTCCATGGTACAGTTTGTTTTGGCTACATATCAATGAGAGTCTAGGTAGAAGGTCAATTACGAAAATTTTGAAGTATCTTTGAACACAGATGTACATGAGTTTACAAGGGAGGTGCTAAAAATCATATTAGCTGTGGCAGAAGTTGGGTGGCACCCCAAATATCTAGGGATGCCAACATTTAGTGGGAGATAAAAAAAGATTATTTTCAGCTTTTTGAAGGAACATTTATTGGGAGATCAAAAAAGAGTATTTTCAGCTTTTTGAAGGATAGGTTATGGAAGAAATTGAACGGTTAGAAGAAAAAAGTATTGTTTAAGGCTAGGAAGGAAATTCTTATTAACTTGATAGCCCGGGCAATTCCAAGTTATATTATGAGTTATTTTCTTCTCCCTAGCACTTTTTGTGATGAACTCTAAATGATGATTAATAAGTTTTGATGGGTGGTGTCAAAGATGTGAGAAAGATTCATTGGATTAAATGAGAGTCTCTATGTAAATCTAAAAAGACGGACTGGGTTTTCAACACCTATTTGATTTTCAATCGAGCTCTTCTTGCAAAACAATTATGAAGGTTGGTTGTGTTTGAGGGTTCTCTTATTACCAAGGTTTTAAAGTAAAATATTATCGGCACAAGACTGTTCTTGATGCAGATGTGATGTATGAGCCAAGTTTTGTTTGGCGAAGCTTAATGGGTGCAAAGGACATTCTTTTGATGGAATTATGTTGAAAAATAGGGAATGGGTTATCAGTATGAATATGGAAGGAAAATTGGCTAATTGGTGCTAATGTGCTTAAATTATTGACACCTAAAATCCTCCCTTTAGATGCTACAGTTAGTGAGCTAATTGACTATGAGAATAAATGTGAGAAAGTATCATTGATCAAGGATGCCTTTCTTATTTTTGAATGTGATACTATCCTTTCACTGCCCTTAAGTTTTTGCTTCCTATGATGTGCTCTTTTTTGGTGCCACACTCAAGATGGAATGTCTAGCGCAAAATTAGGATATGTTATTGCCTAAAATCTTCAACGAACAAGGGAGTCATCTTTATCAACACAGTTGTATGATGAAATTTGGGCTCTTGTGTGGAAACTAAATATTCCGCCGAAAGTTTGTCACTTTCTATAGTGGGTCCTTATGACCATTATCCCATGTTTTGCAACTTTAGAGAAAAAAGGTCTTGGAACAATGGGTGATACAAATCACCTAGGCAAGGATGCAAAGGATCCAATCCAACTTTAAGGTCCAATCATAAGAGGAAGGCTCAAGAAGTTTAAAGATGCACTTGGAGTTTTCATGCGAGAAAAAATTATATAAAGATTAACTAAAGAAGATAATGGATTGTGTAAAGACCAAATGCAAAAGGATGAGAGCATGAAGTCTTCAAAATGAGTGTTTAGCTTGATTCTTTGGAGTCTCAATTCATGGAAGGAAGAAATTGAGGTAGAAAGTTGAAGTACGACAGTATGCATGGTTGTTCATCATCAAAGGTGAATTTCTATTTTTGGCAGAAAGTTACGACATGATGGTACAAATAGCTATACGTCTTCACAATCCTTTAGCAAAATGTGGCGACATAGTAGTGCACATGGTCGTGCGACTTCAAGCGATTTTTGTTATCCAATTTTTGTAATTTTGAATTCTTTATTAGTCAATCATAAAGGTTTAATATCTTTATTATTTCATTAGAAAAAGATTAATTAGTGAGTTTTAGGAAGAAAACTAGTATTTAGGAAGGAATATGAGTCCTATTATGTTTAGGAATATCTTAGGAATATTCTTTTCATCTTCTATTAGGATTTGTATTAGTTTAAGTCTTGTGCGCCTGTAAAAGGGCCCCAAAACGAGTTTGTATATAGTTGATTATTAATTTATAAATTTTTTGTGAGATTTTGTTCACTTCTTGAGTTCTTAAAAGGACTTGGTGAGATTGTTGAATGAGCTTGATAATTTCACAAAACTTGTTTGATCTAAGTTCTAAATTACTTAGTTAATTTAGGGTTGAGATTGACATAACCTTAAATCTTATTCATAGGTTGCTCGAAACAAGTTTTCTAGAGATCTAGTATAGATTTAAGGATTTATCTTATTTATGATCCTTGAATTAAAAGCTTGGGATTTGGGGATGCATACGGATAAAGACGTTAATCTCACCTTGTTTGTATCATTTGGTATCAGAGCCTAGGTTAATTCAATATCAGAAGGTATCAATTCTTTTTATTCTTTCATTGTTCTTTTTCGTTCTGTTGTACTAGGTTAGTTAAGCCTTAGTCAAAACTCTCTTTTGATCTTGACAATATATATAAAAGGTTCTAATGTCAATTTCAAGTATTGATCTTGCAAATTTTTAGTTAGAATCGCTTTGAAAGTTGAATGGAAGTCTTAATCTTAAATATTGAAATTTGCACTATAATTTAAACCAGAGGCTCACGACCGTTATCCTCCCAAAAGTGTTGAATGAATCTTATATAGACGATTTTGTAGTACATGTCATGTCCATAGTCGCGATCGCGACTTTTACATTTACTTGGAGGAACCAAATCTTCTACCATATCATGCCAGGTGTCCTAAAGAATCATTGAAAGATCAAACTTTATGGTAGAAAAGAAGTGTAGTGACCGCGAATTTAGTTAAGTCACTTCTCCCTTCAAGCAAACTAATTTATGATGAAGATTACGTCCAAAGAGGAAAATAGAGATCGTGACTTTTATTATTGCTCAAGAAACATAACGACTATTTTTCTTGAAGAACTAATGGTTAATTACCATGTGGACTAACTGCTAGATACAAATGAGACTATGTGAATATTGCAATAACGAATATAGCCTCGACCGTGAAGTTCATCTGACAAGCAATAAATGCAGGTTTGTCTATCTTACTTTGGAGATTTAGAAATAGTTTTATGTGTAACGTCTCTTTAATAGTTGTAACTTATAAATACACCACCAAATGAACTTGAATGCAAGAGAATAGTTTTCATTATAGCAAAACTCTTGCAATTTTGTTTCTCAATCTTTAAGCTTTTAATTTCTTGTAATTATTGTTGTTGTTGTTTGGTATGAGCATTAAACACCAGGGGGTTTAGATTTAAGAGTGAGCTTTTCTAATAGAAAACTCTTGTTTGGTGTTTAAAGTGAGTCTTAGAAAACTCTTGTATAGGTTGAAAGTTGGCCTTGTGAAACACTTGTGAGGTTATGTGTGAGTCTTGTAAAATCACAAGTTGTAAATTCGGTGTGAGTTTTAAAATACCATTGAAGATTAGTGAAACACTCAATTAAAAGAATTATCCAGTGAATGTACTCGAACCACTATAAAATCTTGTGTGTTTTATTCTCCGTTTATTTATTCTATTTCTTATTTAACAAACCTTCCTCTAAAATTTAAAATTTTTCACAATTCAACTCCCTTCTTGGTGCACAAGAGCTTACACTTTCCTTATGATTTTTTCATTATTCTTCTTCTTCACCTCCATTTGTTTCTTTTGTGTTTATAATTATTCTTTAGCAATTCTAATTGTGTTTTAGCTTCAATAGTTAAAAAAAAAGAGAATAAAAAAAGAACAGGAAAAAAAGGGGAAAAAAGCTAGAATTATATAACTTGCATTTGAGTCAAATCTAAAAGTTTCTTTGAATCAATTTAGATTAGGCTTGATTTATCATTTGTTTTATTTCAAAATACCAATTTGCAAATTTAAATACCTTTTAAATTCTTAAATAGAGATTAGGTCTTTAATTATTTATTTTCTTACAACCAAAAGTGTTTCTTTCAATTCCTTGTTTTCTAAGTGTTTAAGACTAGTTTTTTTTTTTTTTTTGCTTGTTTTGTGTTTGTTTTAAGCTTGTCTTGACATAAAGTAACTTAGTCTTTAAAGAACTTAAAAAAAGGAATATTGAGTGGTAAAAGGCTAGTGTATGTGAGCTCATTAGTGGGTAAAAGCCAATTTTAAATTAAACACAAATGTGAGTGCCACCAATTGAGCGTAAACATGTAAGAGAGTGATTTATATGGATTCCTTTTATTATTTACTAACCATGGCAAATTCTAATGACCCAGACTTGAAGCTTTTCATAAAGAGCATGCAAGAGTCAATGAAGCACTTATTGAGCGAAATTGACAAAATAGAAGCTAGCCAACAATCCAATTCCATAAATAATGCCAATATGTGGGCAACTCATACAAGATAAGGAAGAAGATGGTGATTCCATGAAAGATTCTTCATAGAACCAATAAGCAAGATGACAATCTTAGTAGCATAAAAATGAAGATCCCTACTTTCATTGGTTTGTGTGATGCTAAAATTTATTTGTCTTGGGAAAAGAAAATGGAATTTATATTTGATTGTCATAATTATAGTGAAGAAACGAAAGTAAAACTAGTTGTTGTAGAGTTTGTAGGATATGCTCTTATTTCGTGGGATCAATTAAAATATACAGATAAGAGGTTGGGAAATCCACCAATTAGTACTTAGGTAGAGATGAAAAGAACTTTAACAAGGCGTTTTGTACCTAGTTATTATCTTAGGGATATGCACAATAAATTGCAAAGGCTAGTGCAAGAGACTAGGAGTGTGGAAGAATTTTATTAATAACTTGAAATTACATTAATAAAGGTTGAAATTAAAGAATCAATGGAGCAAACTATGGCTCATTTTCTTACTAGATTAAACAAGGAGATTGCCAATCAAATTGAGACCATGCCATACACGGATTTGGAGGATTTGTACCATAAGACTCTCATTGTGGAAAGACAATAAAAGGGTAAGCGTTTTAAGCCTAATTTCAATTCAATTTCTTAGACTAACAAGTTTAAAAGTTGTGATAAGTCCAACATAAGGTAAGGATGAACTACCTAAGGAAAAATGAAATTACTACCAAAACTGATTCCAACAAGCCCAACAAAAGTAGCTTTATTGTTTGTTTCAAGTACCAAGGAAGAGGGCATATTGCACGATATTGCCCAAACAAAAGAACTATAGTTACAAAGGATGACGAGATTACTAGTGAAGATGAAGATAATGATGAGACTGATCTCGAGATGCCTTTATTGGAAAATGCTAGCGATGATGATAAGGAAGACCCCAATGAGGTAACTAGTAAAAATATCTTTGTGACTAGGCATACTTTAAAGGCCCAAATTAAGCATGAACATGAACAAAGAGAAAATATTTTTATAAAGAGAAAATATCTTTCATACTAGATGTAGAATAAATGACAACTTATGCCTTGTTATCATTGATGGTGGTAGTTGCACTAATGTTGCTAGTACCTATTTAGTTAAAAAGGTGCAACTGCCAAATTTTAGTATCCTAAACCATACCATTTACAATGGCTTAATGAGTGTGATGAGATCAAAGTTACTAAACAAGTTAAGATTGCATTTTCTATGGGCACGTACAAGGATGGGGTGTTATGTGATGTTGTTCCAATGTAAACTAGCCATATGTTATTGGGCCGCCCTTGACAATATGATAGGAGGGCTAGACATGATAGGTTTTCTAATGTGTATGAGTTTGATTTTGGGGCCAAACACATTATATTATCTTCTTTATCCCCTTCTCAAAGTTATGAAGATCAAAAGATTTTAAGAGAGAGAACATATGCATAAATAAGAAAAGGAATTAACATGGCAACGAGAGAGCTATGAGAAAATGTAAGAGGGGGCGTGAGCTTAGAGTGGAAAAAAGAAAGAATAGTGTAAAAATGTAAGAAAGGATGCCCACAAGAAATGAGATGGGCATGCAAAAGGAGAAAGTGTAAAAATAGTGTTTTATATAAAAGAGTGAGATGTGAAGAAAGCCTTGATAGGCAAAACACCTATGGTTATGCTTTTGTTTAAAGATTTTCAATTAACATGTTTTTCTTTTAGTGATAATCTAATTAAGTTTCTTCTCAATTGTTTTGTCTCATTATTGCATGTTTTTGTAGATATATTTATTGAAGTTGTGCTAAAGAGATTGCCTTATTGAAGAAGTATTGAACACTAAATTAATTTCATCTTGGGCTCTTAAATCTCTAATAGACTGGCCTATAAAAGTAATCCCAAGAAATAAAGGAGCTTTAAAGGGAAATTGAAGAATTAATGGAAAAAGGTTTAGACATTAGAGCTACTTTGATGCTAAAAGGGAGGCCAATTGCATATTTTAGTGAAAAACTTAGTGGACCTATTGTTAAATACCCAACCTATGACAAGAAAATGTATGCATTAGTTAGGGTTTTACAAACATGGTAACATTTCTTATGGCCTAGAAAATTTGTCATTCATACCGATTATGAGTCTTTGAAGTACCTTAAAGGGCAACAAAAGCTAAACAAAAGGCATACAAAATGGAGTGAGTTCATATGGTCTTTTTCATATGTTATAAGGTATAAACAAGGATAATGTAATAGTTGATGCGTTATCTCGAAGGTATACTCTTTTTACTCTTTTGGATTCTAAATTACTTGGTTTTTAGTATATTAAAGACTTATATAATGATGATATTGATTTCGACATGTACTATAAAAATTGTGAGAAAACTGTTTTTGAGAATTATTTTAAGCATGATGGATTTCTATTTAGAGACAACAAACTTTGTGTGCCTAAATCATTTTTGCGTGAATTGCTTGTTAGAGAAGCTTATGGGAGTAGGTTTATGGGGCACTTTAGTGCACAAAAGACTTTAGATATACTGCATGAACACTTCTATTGGCCCAATATGAGAAATGATATGCAAAAAGTATGTGATAGATGTGTTATATGCAAACAAGCTAACTCTAATTCAAAATCACATAGTTTATATATGCCTTTACTTGTTCTTAGTATGCTTTGGGTTGATATTTCTATGAACTTTGTTTTAGGCTTACCTAGGTCCAAACATAGTAATAATTCTATTTTTTTGTTATTGATAGGTTTTTTAAAATGCCACATTTTATTGCTTGTCATAAAACTAATGATGTCATTAGCATTGCAAACTTATTTTTCACATAAATTATAAGATTGCATGGTATGCCTAGAACTATTATTAATGATTGGGATACAAAGTTTTTATGTTTCTTTTGGAAGACATTATGGGGTAAATTGGGTACTAAGTTATTGTTTCTACTTCTTGTCACCCCTAAACTGATGGTCAAATTGAAGTTGTTAATAGAACTTTAGGGCAACTTTCAAGAGTTTTAATAAAAAGAACTTAAAGTCTTGGAAGTGTTTGTCGCATATAAAGTTTACATATAATAGGATTATGTATTCATCAACCCATTATTGTCCTTTTAAGATTATTTACAGGTTCATATCATTAAGTCCATTAGATCTTTCCCTTATACATTCAAATATGCGATTGGACTTAGAAGGGAAAAAGAAATATGATTTTGTTAAATAATTGCATGAAAAAGTACATTCAAACATAGGAAAAAAGTGAGCAAATAGCTAGAAATGCCAATAAGGGTAGAGTTAAAATTGTATTTGAACCAGGTGATTGAGTTTGGGTAAACTTTAGGAAGGAAAGATTTCCTAATCTTTGGAAAAGTAAGCTTGACCCTAGAGGACATGAACCTTTTCAAATTTTTGACTTTGATAAAGGTTTAGATTTGAGGGCAAATCCTTTTAAGGAATGAGAGAATGATGCAAGAGGCCTCGATAAGGATGTAAAGGATTTAATCTAACTTCAAGGTCCAGTCACAAGAGGAAGGTTCAAGAAGTTTAAAGATGCATTTGAAGCTTTCATATAATAGGAAATTATAAAAACATTGGGTTAAAAGGATAATGGATTGCATAAAGACCAAATGCAAAAGGATTGAAGCATGAAGTTTTCAAAATGAGTGTTTAACTTCATTCAATGGAGTCCCAATTCATGGAAGGAAGAAATTGAGGCAGAAAGTTGAAGCACGATCGTGCATCATTAAGGGCGAATTCCCATTTTTGGCAGAAAGTTGTAGCACAACCATGCTTATGGCCATGCATCTTCATGATCCTTTGGCAAAATGTGTTGATGCGGCCATGTGTATGATCGTACGACTTCGAGCGATTTTTGTTATCCAATTTTATAATTCTAAATTCTTTATTAATCAATCATATGGCTTCAATTTCTTTCTTATTTCATTAGAAAAAGATTAATTAGTGAGTTTTAGGAAGAAAACTAGTATTTAGGAAAGAATATAAATCCTATTGAGTTTAGAAATATCTTAGGAGGATTTTTTCCATCTTTTATTAAGATTTGTATTAGTTTAAGTCTTGTAAGCCTATAAAAGACCCCAAAAACAAGTTTATATATAGCTTATTATTAATTTACAAGTTTTTTGTGAGATTTTATTCTTTTCTTGAGTTCTTAAAAGGACTTGGTGAGATTGTTGAATGAGCTTGATAATTTCACAAAACTTATTTGATCTAGGTTTTAAATTACTTAGTTAATTTAAAGTTGAGATTGACACAACTTTAAATCTTATTCATGGGTGGCTAGAAATAAGTTTTTTAGAGATCTAGTTTAGATTTAAGGATTTACTTGTTTTTGATCCTTGAATTTAGAGGTTGGAACTTGTGGTTGCATGTGGGTAACGATGCTAATCTCACCTTATTCATATCAATAGGGTATGCGTAAGGTGTGGTTCAATTATTGAAACTAGTGAGCACACACTAATTGCATGTCCATGGGTGAAGGGGCTATGGTTACTGTCACCCCTTCATTTGCATGTGGATCAACTTCCTAGTGGTACTATCGGTACGTGAATTGTAGCAGTTTCAAAGGTGTGAGCATTGAGGATTTTTCTTTATTTGCCATTATCCTGTGGATGATATGGTTGAATAGGAATGTTTTGGGTTTCTTGAGGGGGAGGAGGGGAGATGCTCGTGAGGTGCTACAACGTGTCCTACAATTCACATCTACATATAGTTAAATTAATGTTAAGGAAACAGTTGCTACATGTTTTCAGTAGGAATATCCTGTGGATCCCTCCTACTTGTGGTCTATTGAAGTTAAATATTGATGCAACTTTCATTAAGGATAATGGTCGTGCTAGTTTAGGTGTTGTCATTAGGAACTACGAGGGGTTGTAACGTGTTTTGCTGCTAAACGTAGAGATTATGGAGACTTTTGAAGTTAGATATGGATTGGAGGTGGCCTAGGAAAGTTGCTTTTCTTGCATAATGATTGAATTTGATGCCCAGTCGGTCATTAATAGTGTTAAGTCTTTCTTAAGTAGCTTCAATCCTTTGAATTTACTTTATGGGGACATACTAGAGTTGAGTATAAGGTTTGCTACCATAAGCATTTCCTATATTTCCAGGACTTGTAATTTGATTGCTCATCTCGCAGCCAAACACGTCTTTTCCTTTGATTCTAAAATAGTTCTTTTTAGAGAAGGTTCCTCCTTTCCTGAGGGATTGTATTCTTGCTGACATTATTGGTTAATGAATCTATTCCTCTTTTGTCTTAAAAAAAAAAACTTCAAAGTTATGTGCCAATATAAAAATTTCTAAAGTTTAAAAATTCAAAGTAATGTGAGATTTCAAATAAATTTAATTAACTGCATCATATATTATTTTTGAAATAAATTTTATAATATTAATTTATGGATTCATTGTTTTGAATAATTTGATTAAAAAACTTTTTGAAGATAAATAAGTAATTGTAGTACTAGAAGTTAGTAATAATTTTTTTGTGCTTTGAATATATATATATATATATATTCGAAAAAAAATTAATAAGGTGTATATATATACTAAAGCTATTATTTATATGACCAAATTTGATATTATCGAACCAAATTATTGTTTTATGTCTTACAAGCGAATAGTTTTTATTGTTATGAGACTATTAAAAGCATTATAAAGTAAAATGGTTGGTGCTTTCATGCAACTAATGCAAGAAAAAGTATCGGAATTGATAAGTTACAAATGTGAACAAATAAAAAAAAGTTATTAAAATAAAAATATTATATTATATATCTTAATATATTACTAAAATAAAAGTTAAAAAAAAAAAAACTTCTAACTCTACTAAATTCATGCATCACATGAGTATAAAAGTAAAAAAAAAAAATCAACAATAAATAGTATGTATAGCTGCAGATATAAAATTTTCAAATCATACTAAAAATATTTAATCTTAAAATGTAAATCATCTAATTCTTATTACTGTCTTCTATAATCATAAATCACTCTCATATATTAAATTTATATGACTAGAATTATTATTTATATATCATTTAATTTCAATGAAGAATTTTTTAAATTAATTTGAGTAAAACTTCAAATAAAATCCCAAAATCACATATATTCCAATTAATTAATTCTTTTAATTTTAATTGATCAAAATTAAAATAAAATATTACAAAGTATTACTTATATCTCTGAATATATATTAAATTAACTTATAAATAAGAAATATAAAAAATTGATAAAAGAAACTTCAAAAAAATCACCAACAAATAAGTCATATAATATTTTTCCCTTTTCTCCTATTTTCTCTTTTTCTTTTTCTCTCTTTTCTTTTTTTTTTTTTTTTGCCTTTGGTTGGACAAGTGCCTCTATTCTCTCTCTGTCACTTTTTTTTTTCTTTTGGTTGGACAAATGCCTTCATTCTCTCTCTGTGTGTCTCTCTCTCTTTATGTATATATATATATATATATATATATATATATATATATATATAAGTGTTTGATTTCAATAGAGTAGTTAATCATTAATATCAAATGAAAGTTATATTTGCTTTTGAAATATTTATCACAATAAATTTACTTTTGAGAATGATGCATATATTTATTTTATTAGCTATTGTCGATTATATATTTAGAACACTTATTACATACCACGTAATCAACATTATATAATAAAAAAATATTATGATTTATATATTATAACTCATTAGATATCATTTAATATTTATGTAACAATAAAATGTAATTACAGTGAAGTTTATTAAATAATATGTTAAATATTTATAATTTTAAATATTATAAAGATAAAATATAAATATATTATGACTAAAATATAATCTTCATATTAATATTATTACAAAATTATTCATTGATTATTAATGTTATTATTATAAAAATATTTTAAAAATTATCTTATGAATATAATGAAATCAACCCTTTTTTTATTTGAGGTAATAGATTTGGAAATGCAACATATTCTTTTATAATAAGGTTTATAAATGAATAAATTTGTAGTATGTGTGAATTGAATTAAATTGTAATTTAGATAGAATTATTATATTACTTATTTATTAGTTAATACTATAAGGGTTAAAATTTTGTTGCAAGAAAGGCCCAAATCAAGCTACATAGGCTTTAAACCATAAATTATATCGCGGACCTGGATCTATGTTGATTCATGCACCTCTATTAAAATGTGTTATTTTGTTAAATGTCACACGTATAACTTATGTATATTAGTTATTAATTGTATATATATTTAGTATTATACTGTGCATATATTGATATTGATCTACATGTACATTAATGTTGACTTGCATGTACATTGATATTAAATTGCATATAAATTGAAATTCATGAATAGATCAATAAAAAAAATAATACAGTTTATAACTAATTAATTAATGTACATGCATGAACAATGAATATCAATAAAATTTTTTAGAATTTGTTACATTATTATTAGAGAACAATTCAAAATTAATGTATTTTTCATTAATCTATTTTATAGATTTCAATATACATGTAGTTAATTATTAATATGCATACAATTAAAAACTAATGTACATGTAATTAAAAAATAATGCAGTTCAAAACTAATATACCAATGCATATGCAGAAATAATCTATATCAATAAAATTTTTTAGACTTCTTTATATTGTTGCTAGAGTATCAATTCAAAATTAATGTACTTTTCATTAATCTACTTTATGAATTTTAATATACATAAATACTATTAAAGACTAATGTACATATAATTCAATATCAATGCACATATAATTCAAAACTAATGTACATACTGTTAATGAATAATAAATTTCAAAACTAATGGACGAATGTACATGTTTAAATGATGCATATCAACAAAGTTTTTTTTAAAAAAATTATATTGTTGGTGGAGTATCAATTAAAAACTAATGTACTTTTCATTAATATATTTTTATGGATTTAAATGTATTTGTAGTTCAATATCCATGTACATCCAGTTAAGATTAATGTTTATTCAATTCAATACCAATGTATATTTTGTTTTTTTTTTTAAAAAAAAATGACATGTATGACACTTAAATGAAAAAATATAGATTGATCTAGGTTCATGTTGTAACATGGATCTAGATCCATGATATATGTATTGCTCTCAAACTATGCAAAAATAACAAGTTTAGCTCAACATGAGTTGGCTCACAAGATACAAACCGACATAAGCTTGGCCCAAACAAGACTCTTCAGCCCACAGTTGATCTTAATTAGAAAGAAACAACTCTCACCATGGAATTCACTGCTAATCATGCAATCCTTATTAAAAGGGAATTAGAATTCTAATACAATAGGGACACAAATCACCTCGACTGCTATATGAAGGACCATAATCATAATTTTTTTAATATTCTAAAAATAAAAATAAAAATATGTTGTGATTAAAATATAATCTTCATATTAATATTATTATGAAATTATTGATTGATTATTTATGTTATAATAAAAACATTTTTAAAATTATCTTATCAATATAATCAAATCATTTTTTAATTTACGGTAATCAATTTGGAAATGTAACATATTCTTTATAATAAAGTTTATAAATGAATAAATTTTTAGTATATTGGATTAAATTATAATTTAGATGAAATTATTATATTACTTATTTATTAGATGATACTATAAGGGTTAAAACCCGGTTGCAAGAAAGGCCTAAATCAAACTATGTATGCCTTAAACTATGCAAACATAACAAGCATAGCTCGACATGAATGTGCTCACAAGATACAAGCGCTCAAACAAAACTCTTTTTCCTATAACTCATCCTAATTAAGAAGGAATAACTCTTATCAGAAAGTTCACTTCTCATTAAAAAAGATACTCTTTATCATGAAGGAATTAGAATCCTAAGACAATAGGAACACAAATCACCCTAACTATTATATAAAAAGCTAGTTTTAGATATATTATTCATTATATTCACATAGATTCTTAATTTGTGATGAGGAATTAGAATCCTAATAAAATAATGACAAAAGTCACCCCAACTGGTATATAAAAGATCACTTTCATTCGACTCATACAATTCTCATTTTGCTTTTTTGAATAGGGTTGCTAACTTAAGTATCAAAATGAAAAGTCTAGCATAGAGTCAAATTTCTCCATCTTACAAATATCGAGCCCAACTTCCTCGAACCACCCAAACCAGTTACCCTAAACCCAAGAAGAGCTATTTGGTCTCAACATCCTAATAAGACTTAGGATATTATTAGTGCAGTGAGCATAGACTAAACATGCACGCCTTCTAAAACCCTTCAACCATGACTTCCCATAACAAAAAAAAAAAAAAAAATCACAAATCGAAAACAAGTCCAATATCCTAAAAAAAATACACCCACAACGAACCCACCCAACCCCCCATTCCCCAAGCAGCTTAAGGGAACCAAGCCTCCAGGATTGTGGGCACACCATTCCAAGACTTCAGATAGCTATCTAGCTTGTTGTTGCCTATGCTAAGAACCATGCTTCTGATGTTGTTGTTGTAGGAAGTAAAAACCCTAAAAAGGTTAAATTTATGAGAGCATCGATATGCATAGCACAAGTATTTGTCAATGGCTCTTTGATTGCCGGAGAACCACAAAAATGCCACTGTTCTTGTTATGAGATTAATATTCGGCCTAGAGTTGGCTGAGTTTTCTAATTTTAGATTGAGCTCGATATTGAACGGGTGAAAATGAAAAAACAATAAATAAGGCCTCATTTTTTTTTTTAAAAAAAAAATATGCAGTAAGAAACTTATGCAATTATAACATATATTTTGTATATATTTTATTATTTTCTTGAAAAATCTATGTACTTCAATAGGAAAAAAAATCTATCATTTTATGTGCATAAAATTATTTCTAGCATTTTTGTTAAATTTTTTTTGGCCTCAATGAAAGCTAATTTCCTTCCTCAAATGATTTTAATGGCAATTCTCCACGTTGACTGCACTTGTAATACATTTTTTCAATCATTATTAGTTTTAAGAATTTTCCATATTTGATAAGTGGTGGCCTCGTCCATTCGATTTTGAAATTCTTCGTTTATATACCCTCAAATTTTTTTTTTATATAACTTCTATAAAAAATTAAGTCTTTGTTAATATATAATTTATATTTAGTTAAGAAAAAATAAAACAATATTTGAAGATAGATACTTATAAAAATAATAATTTTACTAGATAATTATAAATAGTTTTTTAATTGATTTATTGTATAACTTTATTTGCTATATTTAGTGTAGCAAAGAATTTTCTCACTATATAATGTAACTCATTTTTTTAAAAAAAAAGAATTGAGAAAAACATTTAATATTATAAAAAAATTTTTAAAATTGGATTGTTTATTAAATTGATTGATTTACTATTTTTTTATTCAAATATTTTGATCGATTCAACTAATTTAATTTAATAAATATTATTTTTAAAATATGAAAAATATATTAAAATACTTCAAATATTTTAAAATAAAAATATAGTATGTTAAAATAATAAATGAATATTTTAATATTTAAATTTTAAGTAAATATTATAATTTTAAAAATTTATAAATTTTTCACAAAATAATATAATATTAGGTAAATTTGATTTGATTCAGTTTATTAATTTTTAGTCTCTAACTAAACTATACTATCTTTCTTTCTTTCTTTTTTTTTTTTTTGAGAAGAATTAAACTAAACTATTTGATCCAATGCTAAATCGCTAAATTGATAATATCATTTTAAATCCTAGTGCTCATCTTTGGATAATTTGTTCCCGTGCCATCCTTATATTTGTCTTGGATAATTTGTTCCCGTGCAATCCTTATATTCATCACTTTTATATTGCTTTCATAGTTAAATAAAATCATCCTTCCAATACTTTAAAAACATTGTTAAGTAATGCTGTAAGAGTTGTTCATTATATCGTTTGATTCGACAAATCAAATCAAATTGATTAGTTTTATTCGATTCAATTAAATTAAATTTAAAAATTAGTTTGATTTTATTTTTAAAAATAATTAATTTAGTTTAATTTAATTTTAACTTTTTAAAATTGAACTGAACTGAATAAACCAAATTTTATATATATTTTTTTAAATAAATGAATAAATACATTTTTCACTAACAAATGAATTTAATTTATTCTATATATACATACATAATTAATATATGATAAGTTTTATGCATATAAATAATTAAATATATCTTACATATTAAAAATTTCAAAAAAGAATTTTTAAAAATTCTATTCAAATAATTGAACCAAATAAATTGAATAAGGTTCAATTCAGTTTGATTTAAAATTTTTTAATTCGATTTCATTTTTATAAATTTAAAATTTGATTTATTTGATTTTATTGAAAATTAAACAGGATCGACTGTTAAACAACTCTAAATGTTATGATATAAAAAAAATAGTAATTTACTAAAAGGTGTCCTCATAAAAAAAAACCACCTTATCTTATATATTTATATATATGTGTGTGTGGTAATGGCTTTTCCATGTGCTTTATGAACTCATGTATTTTTTGTATTTTTAAATTTAAATATTAAGTATATATTATTTAAATTTATTCAAAATTTAACTCTCTGACACCAATATTCTATTTTCATTTATAATTATCATTTAAATTGACCTAAATTTAATATAAATTTTATAATTATATTGCTTTTAAAATTAAAAATATCTTAAATAATTCAAAATTTTAGTCTAATTTTTTTTAAGACTTGTGTTTCTATTGTATTTCAATATTTATTCAAAACATAAAATACTATTTTTTTATAAGATATTATCATCTCTAGTATTTTCATAATATATAAATATATTATCATCTCTAGTAATATTAGATAAGGGACAAAAATTTCATGTTCACCAGAATGCAAGAATTTCATGTTGCCTAATATCTATAAATGAGAATTTAAATAATTAAGTTAATAATATTTTTGATCTATGTAGAGATCTATTAAGTTGTTAAACAAGTCAAACCACCGTAGTATTAACTATCCGCCACTCGAGAGTATATTTGAAATAAAAAATTTAAGTTTGGTTTTAATTGAAAAAGTAAAACAATTATCTAAATTTGTTAAAAGCTGAAAAATTTATAGATTTTTAGGTAATTAATCCCTAAATTATAGTCATGCAAAATGTAAATTATTGACTAGTACTTATATTAAATATAATAATTATAATTATTGTTAAACTATAACTTTATACATATTAAAATATCATAAAATTTTTATGATTAAATTACCACAGTTAATTAAAATTCATCTAATAATTTATTAATAGATTAAAATTTTTTAATAATACATTGTAATTTTATCATAATATTAAGCATTATATAATCTATTGTTTTATAATATAAGTTCATGAAAATTAAAAGAAAAACAAAATATGATTTTTTTATAAATTTTTATTGAAAAAGATGGTAATTAATTACTTAAATATATTTTTATAAAAGTAATAATAAATAAATGATTTTGATGTATTAAATTTATTAACTCATAATATTTTTATGCAATTTATTTAATGCTTTCATCGAATCAATGTTTCATATAGTTTTTTCTACTATTATCTACTAAAAATAAAAATTTTAAATTAAATAACTAATATAATATTTACAAAATTAAATAAAATTGTGCAAAATAAGCAATTATTCCTTTAATTTTAATTAAAAAATTGATAATTGTAATTTTTGTTAAACTAATATCTTATGTGAGATATTGAAAAGATATCACCAAAAATTGACATGTGTTATTAAGTCATATTTTAGCTCCTCATACTATGTTAAATATGAAAATAAAATATATAAATTTTTTTATTTAAGCTATACAAAATATAATCACGATATAATAATAATAATAATAATAATAATAATAATAATAATAATAATAATAATAATAATAATA
>CATIWR010616305.1:0-50164 GCA_949677035.1 Omphalea diandra | reverse complement strand
AAAATGCATACACATTAAGGTTTATTCATCATACATATATAATCCCATATGTATTTAATGTACACATGTGTTAACTAATGTTAGGACCAGTGACCATAACTAGTTCCTATCAAATGTATGTACATGACGCAAGGAGAGAGAGTTAGAATTCAACCGATGACTTGTGTTTCATGTGTCTTTATGCACCAACATGTCCAAACTTTATGCTTTAGTATTTGAAAAATAATTGCGATTTGGTGAGTTACGACTCAGTGAAAAATTCCATTTGTGTCTAGCGGCTAGTTCACATGGCAGTTTCTCATTAGTTCACCAGGAAAATATAGTCGTTGCCTTTCACTTACTCTCAAAAGTAGGGGTTATATAGGACATGACTAAAGACGTGAATTCATATGCCAAAAGTGTTCATCTTCTTCTTTTGGATTCGTGGTCGCTAACAACAGGTTCCCATCACTATTTTTGTCTTCCAACAGTTACTTGGGACACTTATCAAGCTGTGGTTGTAGACTTGATTTACTCTTGAGTTACTTCGAAATTTGCAATCGCGATTGAGGCATGACATACACTGCGAATTCGTCTGCGACTTTGGCTTTCTTTTCTTTGAATTGGTCACGGTAGAAAAGTGGCTCGCGAATACATCTGTCCATTTTGTCAACCTGCCTTAGTCTAGTTCGTGGTCACGATTTATCAAGTTGTGGTTGCGAATTAGAAGGCACTAGCTTACTTTAGAGATTTTTTAACTCTATCCAACTTCTAATGTAAAGACTAACTAAAAAGTGTAAAACAACATTTAATTTGAAACATTATAATTGATCAATCCCCTTTGTCAAGATCAAAAGAGGTCTAAGACTTAAGGTTAACCACCCTAGTCCAATAATAACTTTAAGCGATAAATGTTGATCCTAAACCCATCATTTACCATTACACATGGCATATGCCTACCCTTCACTTCAACTTGTATGAATAAGGTTAAATTGTGATCCCTTCCTTTTTATGGCAAATCCTCATCTATGAAAGTGATTTTACTCTTATGAGTTATCAAAGTGATAACATCCCTTAGAGTAACTTCCTTCGAGATAATCAGACTCGACAAAGCCTCAATCATAGCCTTCTTATGCTCTTGAGAGGTAATAAACAATTCCCATACACTTATTTGGTTTGGCATCTTCTTCAACTATCTCATAATAGGATTGCCATCATTTTTTTTCATTTACAACGCGATCATCCATCTTCTTCTCAACCTTGGTTCATTAGGAGCTTTTTTGTTCAGATAATATTTTCCACTATGGGTCATATGGCTTACTTGTTTAATCTTTTTCTCTTTATCATTCTCCTCTCATAGCTAAATCATTTTCTTCCTTTACACTTCTTCTATCTCCACATCTTAGCTTTCCTAGGGATTAATGGTGCAAATAACCACAACTTCTTTTGAGACCTTTTTATAGTAGCAACAACAACTTCCTCAGGAATTCTAAAATCTATCATGAATGTCCCCTGATTTGAGGGAGGAACATTATGATAGTTTGGAAAGGGATTCCCAAGGTAGCTAGGCCTTCCAAAATTTGGCAAAATAATTATCTTATTGTCGATGAGATCTTGAATTGTATGCCTCAATCTATAATAGTCATCGATGTTATGATTTGCTCTTTAATGAAAAGCACAGTAAGCATTAGCATTATACCCCCTAACAACCGGATTAGGAGGCAAGCTTAGTGCTAGATATTTCAACACTCATTTCTTCTACAACTTCTCAAATGCCTTGGGCATAGGCATTTCCAAATCAGTGAACTATCTTGATGTTCTTACTATATTGACATCAGTCATCTTGTTCCCTTCAATATGAGGCTGAGACAATGGGCTTTTTTTTCCCTCAAATTATATTCTTGACTCAAACTCCCATCTATCAGCCTACAAACCTGCTTTTTAAAGGTCTTCAAAGTTTGCAACCAACATTTCTTTAGTTATGGTGCCAACACCAAGTAGAGCCGCCATAATAATCATTCGAACTTGCACTTTCTTCGTAGGCCTTGTGGTCTCCTCAAAGTCATCTTCTTCTATCTCCTTATGTAGTCATTGAAGCTTTCACTAGTTTTCTATTTCAAAGACTGTAGGTCTTGCAATGTGACCTCTATATTTGAATTACAAGCATAATGCCTCTCAAAATCTTTCGTTAATTCCTTCCAATATTCTATGACAATTTTCTCTGGATTGAAATACCATGTCTTTATGAACCCCTTCCAATGACAATTCAATAAGTTATAACATAGTGTCCATCAAAACTAAGAATGCCTTCAAGACTAGCACATGCAAATTGACATGGTTCTTAGCATTTTAAACCCTCATAAACTTAGGAAGCTCGAGCATGTGAAAATTAGTTATAGCCATTCAAGTTTGCGGGTGAGCAATACCTCAATGTCTATCCTCTTCTCAAAACCTTTAGCACTTAAAGCCTTTTGTATTTTCTCTAACTATTTAGTAAAGTCATCAAATCAAAGATTCTCCTTCTCACTCCCCACAAGCTCATTCGAAATAGCAGCAGTACTTTTTCATCCCAAATAAATCATCATCAATTACCATAGGTTGGGGCATTTCCATTTGTGGTTTCCTTTTATTGGTTTTATGGACAGAGGTCTCCCTCTTTTTCATAATCTCATTGACGCTTGTTCACCTCCTCTGTAATTCTCTCCTTCATCTTATGGTAGAAATCGACCATCAGCTTCTCTAAGACCTTAGATGAAATGGTTAGTTCCATGATTAAGTCAACCTTTTGGCTGGGACTTAATGTCTTACATTTTCTATCAAGTCATTTGCCCCATCTCTTCCATAAGGTTTTAGATGTAGCTCTATTGGTTATAAGACAATGGTTATCAGTATGATGCATGAATAAGTAATTGATGCATGTATGCATGTTATGCACAAATCATTCTTACACAAGGTCCTTTCAACCTTATTCCTCCCACACACGAGGTTTATTGGCTCTTCCTTAGGTGGGGTCTTATTCTCATACCATTATAGGGCAAAGAATGCGTTGGGTCACCACAGACTGAGGAGAGTTAAACCTTAAAAGAACATATATAGAATGGCACTAAAAGGAAGAACTTTTTACATCATTTTAAAAAATATGTACATGAAAGGAAAGATGTTCCTTTAGAGAGAGGGAGATATATAGCAAGTATTTGCATAGCGGGGACAGGGATGCATAAATATTTACATGTGGGGGATAGTTACATTCGAAGGGGTAAGGTAACATTTACACTTACATTAGGGATACCTAGCATGTTCTTTAAGAATTTCCACTCTCCTTTAAAGAAAAAATGCAAATAAGTGGGATGCCCTATTCCAAGGTACTATTGGCTCCTACATGTGCTTAATGGTTGATGACGTTATTAAAGTTGATGGCTCCTATAAGTTTGGAGGGTGATTTTCATGTCCCCCATTCGATATACCTGAAGGTACTAGGATGAATCCTCCTCACAATCTCCTAAGCCCGAATGGAGCTTAAGTCTCAAGTTTAAAAAGCCATTAATTTTTCATAATGCAACCTAATGTTCATGGTGAAGTGTGGAGGCAACATGAATGCAATGAACTTATTTAATAATAGATTTAAAATATTAAAAGTGAAACAGAGTTGAACAAGAAGTCAATTTTAGGTCTCCAGTGGAGTTGCTACTATGAGCGCCATCGGTGGTTTCGCACGAACTAGTGGAATCTTGCTTGTGTCTTCATCCTTTTATTGATTACTGAGGGATCAAGAGGATGAAGGTCTTTACATTGGTAATGACCCTAAGTTATGGCATGTGATTCGATTTACGAGGGGTCCTTTTAGGCCTTGCGCGATTTCAAAGCCTTTAGTCCAAAATGATGGTCATCAGAGATCAAAAGTAAGCCAACAAATTGGTGTTATCCATAGGAAAAGTGGAATCACTACCTGACTTTGTTCGAGGCAACAATTTAAGGAAGGCATAATTCAAACCTAACCTAATTCAATTAGAAGGTCCATTTTGTCTTCAACCCATCAAAAATTGGGTTCAAAAATTAGGTACGACTTAAGAAAAAGGTTAGGCACACCTAAACCACTCAGATATTGAGATTCAGCCTTCAAGTATCTTTGGTTCACTTTTAATAGCTTAACCAAGTTATTGATTAGCCCAATTAATGGTCCTAAGTATGCCTCTAGTGTAATCAAGCCAATTAAATCATCCCATCATTCCAATGGGGAGTGGGGTTGTTGGAGTAGGTGGTCAAACCTAAGTTAAAGGCCTATTTTGATCTTGACAATGAAGATTGATAGGTACCAACAACTAAAATTTGTGAGGCCTCTTTTGATAGGCAATGAAAGTGATTTCTTTTGATCAAATAAAAGTGATTTGACTATCAAATAAAAGTGATTTCTCCTTATCAAATAAAATTTGTGAGGGTAAAAAACCTATCGAGACTGTGACTATGGAAGTGATTTCTCCTTATTAAATAAAAGGATTTGTGGTCCCTGTCGCATCTAAGAAGGATCTTAATCACGATTGTGACTTTTAGTTGGTTAGACAAACACAATGGTTATTTTTCTTAAACACCAATAACAACACACCATATGGACTAGCCGTTAGACACAAAATGGGATTTTCTATAACGATTTCGACCTTCCTAGTGAAAATTAGAAATTTGTGATTGCGAAA
The DNA here is from genome assembly GCA_949677035.1 of Omphalea diandra. Lineage (NCBI taxonomy): Eukaryota > Viridiplantae > Streptophyta > Magnoliopsida > Malpighiales > Euphorbiaceae > Omphalea > Omphalea diandra. The sequence continues at coordinate 45,497 of CATIWR010616305.1, read as the reverse complement.
GGCTAGTCAGTATCGCGAAATCAGTCTAATAGACATTTAATACAAAATCTATTTGGCTTACCTTAGAGATTTAGGCATAGTTTGTTAGTAAAGTATCTTTGGTGGTTATTACCTATAAATACTCCAACAAATAGACATGAATGCAAAAGAATTTCATTAATTACAGTCAAACTCTTACAAATTTACTTCACATATTTTTATTCTTTGTATGTGAATTATTATTGTTAGGTGTAAGTATCAAACACCATTGTAGTCTAGCTATCAAAACTCTTGTCATATGTTAAAGTGTAAGCCTTTATGAAAAACACTTGAGTGAGGTTTTTGTGTGAGCCTTGAAACACAAATTGTAGGGTTGTGTGTGAGCTATTAAAACACATTGTACAAGTTTGATGTTAACTTAGAAACACCACTTTAAGTTAGTGTAACACTCAATTATGAAGAATTTGGGAGTGGATGTAGGGTTTGTTAACACCCAAACCACTATAAAAATTATGTGTTCTTTCTTTCTACTTCTCTTCCAATCTCCAAGCACTTTATCTTTCTTATAAACTTTTTTTAGATTCCCATAAATTCAACCTCCATTTTTTGGTGCTCAAAGGCCAACAGGGGTCAAGCATCATGGTATAGTGATCATCATGCATATCCATACATCCATCCAAGCATAATCATCTCAAAGGGAGAGGGGGTCATGCATCATGCTATAGGGATCATCATGCATATCTAGACATCCATCCAAACATAATCATCTCAAAAGGAGAGGGTGTCATGCAACATGGTATAGGGATTATCATTCATATCCATACATCCATTCATCATAATCATCCATAATCATATAAGATGATGGCCAAGATCAAATTCATGGTCTAACCCAAGTAAGAAACCTACACCCAAATAAGGAGAACAAGTTAGTAAGTGAAAGGAACATAAGGCAAACCAAATGAATTCAAAGCATAAAGAAGAAAAAAAAAACAAATATTACCATTTCTCTCATGCAAATGTGCCTAAACATGCATTTAAGTCAATAATGAACATAATCTCATATCATAAATCAATAAGCAAAATAAGATCAAAATACATAAACCATGAGCACTAAAAGAGGTAAACATGCAATGCAAGGCACTTAAAGGATGTCAAATAGCCTAAGGCAAAAACTCATTACAAAAGAGATCTTACAGTTGATAAACCCTCCCTCTCATTACTCATAAAGAGCTAAGCATCCATAAGGGCTGCTAACCATTAAGGAGGTTAGAATACAAATCAAAGTGGACGGGTTGTATGGCCAAAGCAATATTCACATGCTCTAAACATGAACACAAACACAAGAAGAGCTCTTAAGGTCCTTGGAAACATAAGTTTATTACTTGGTCACATCCCTAAAGTGATTTAAATAGAATTAAAATCATTATTGAATTAAGATGCAAGAATACAAATATTAGCATAAGGTAAGACATGAAAACCATTTCAAATACTATTAAAAATCCATTTTTGAAGTGAATATAGGTCCTTAACCATTGGGCCTCCTCCTATTATATCATTGGAGTCATAGATGACCATAAAAAGAATCATGCGAAGGAAGAAATCCTAAAGAGAAAAAAAAAGTTTTTGCAAAATTTGTTACAGGAAAATAGGTTTGTACATCCTTGCTACCATCAAGTCTATATGGCCCCAAATTCTTAGGTTTTTGAAAACAGAATGGAAAAATAAAAGGAAAGAAGAAATGGGATTAGTGGATTCTAGATGCCTTCCATGATGTTTTCTTTGTCTTTAAAGGCTCATTAGTTGTCTAGTATCCTTTAAAATGCCTAAGGAATGCTCAAAAGTATAAAGATTAAGCCTTGCAATGAGTTAGGATTTAAGGTTTAGGGTTTCATGTGCTAAGTGTGATTTGAAGGGAAAAATTGGCAGAGTTTTGTTAGCAAGCCTTTTCCTCTCTTTAAATGGGGGGTATTTTATAGGTGATCAGTGAGTGCAAAGAGCCATAAATGGTTATGGTTGCAAAATATTTGCATCCAATCATAGACATAACGATGGATCTCTTAGAATTAGGGTTTGAACATAGACTGTATAACCAATCATAGGTTGGACATCCTTTGTACATTCATTTGTCAAGGTTGTATAGCCCTAGATGTAGGTTATACAACCCTGATTACTAGTTGTATAGTCCTACTTAATGGGTTATACAACTTATTAACTCAATCTAGTATATTAGGCTTTGGCGGTGGGCTTGGTGTTGGGCTTTTGGTTTTAGTCTTATCTTTGGGCTTCTTAAAGTTTTCCTAAGGCTTTTATCTCTTCCTTTGACAATTCCCTTTGCATTTTAGAGATGTGTTTAGTGATTTTCATCATTTGGCTTTGCATCTAGAGGTCCACAACCTTATGTTTACACTTATTTATTTTTCCTACTTAAATAATGGAATGTTTAGTTGAGGTGATGAGTATGATTGATAATTATTTGCTCATATTATATGAATTAAGGCGCCATTTAATTTAAATTTTGAAATTGAAATTGGATAAAGAATTGAGTGGAATAAAAAAAGGATATCATCATTTTTCATAAGTGTTTTATTTGTTCAAAAAGTCAAAATTGATTTTCTTATTCATTTTTGTTAAACCATAAGGTGTCAATTATTATTTTGATGATTACAAACAATGGTTAAAATGGCTAACTTATGAGGAAGTGTTCTAAGTATTCTTTTTAGGACCCTTAACACCATATAATTCAACTTCAAAACTTGAATAAAGTATAAGGCATACTCTTCATATTTTATAAAGCTTAAATCCACCAAAAAATAAAACTATTGATATCATTATAGATGCTTAAGGAAGATGCAAGACAAATTGAAGCCTATATAATGGTTGATACTAATTCTTGTGGAATGGTCTTAAATGCCTATTGATACCAATTAAGTTATGAAGTTATAATGGACATGGAAATTAATTCAATAACTATTAATTGTGCAACACACTCAGGTAACGCCTAGTTAAAAAAGTCATCTAGATACGGCCATGGAGTATATGTAAAAGTTTTAAAGTCTATGAAACGACGAAGAGTGTGGAAATAAATTCAATGATTGTTGACAAAAAAAAATAAGTATGGGACCCAGACAATGCCTAACTGAAAAGGTCTTCTAGATAAGGTTATGGAGCCTTTGTAAATCTCCTAAGTTTTGGTGACTATTAAAGATCATAATGAGCACTGATTAGCCAAATGATGATCTTGGGAAATTTCTAATAAGTTTGTTAAGAAAGCTAACCAACAACCATTAGAACTAGATGTTGAGCCCATTGAACTTTTTATAATTATGGCAAGAATCTCAATGATCTTTCTTATACACTACTTTTAATACTTGAGTAAGGATCACTACTTAGGTTAGGTAGCCTTGATTACTTTATAATATTATGAAAGGCTTAAAATAATGACTATAAATCTATGTTAGGATAGGCATGAGATTACGCTTGAAAACTATCTTGATAGGTTTAATGTACATTTTAATGTATGTCGTTATCTAAGTTTGTTTAATGTTTACCAACTGTGTGTCTGATGTGCATTTAAATAACCTAATAATGATATGTTTTAGATGCCTAGAATTAGTGTTTAAAGTGTATTAGAGGAAGGAAGAAAGGGCTAGAAGCAAAGCTTCCATAAGTGTTATGGTATGAAATATGTATTTTGGCAGACTTTAGGAAGCACTTTTAGCTGCTTATCTTTGTTAGGGATGAACTTTGACCATCAAGATATAATGTGTAAGTGAATAGTGCTTGGCTAAGAAAGAAGACTTTTGGCAATCGAATCTCAAGTTTAATAGCCAAAAGTGCTCTCAACAAATATGTTCTAAAATGCACAAAATAGTCATTTCACCTTTTTTAACCATCTTACTCGTCTACTTACTACCCATACCCAAATTAAATACCATTTTCCTTAATTTTTAGTAGTCCTAAATAGACTTTATTCTTTTCCATTTTCTATTAGGATTTGTATTAGTTTAAGACTTGTAAGCCTATAGAAGGCCCCAAAAATGAGTTTATAAGCAGCTTATTAATTTACAAGTCTTTGGTGAGATTTTATTCTCATCTTGAGTTCTTAAAAGGACTTGGTGAGATTGTTGAATGAGCTTGATAATTTCACAAAACTTGTTTGATCTAGGTTCTAAATTACTTAGTTGATTTAGAGTTGAGATTAACATAACTTTAAATCTTATTCATAAGTTGCTGGAAATAAGTTTTCTATAGATCTAGAGATCTAATGTAGATTTAAGGACTATCTTATTCTTGATCCTTAAATTAAAAGCTTGGAACTTATGGTTGCATGCGGGTAAGGTTGCTAAACCCACCTGGTTCGTATCTTTTGCTATTAAAGCCAAGTTTAATTCAATATCAAAAGGTTTCAATTCTTTTTGTTCTTGCATTATTCTCCTTCTTTCCTTGTGATTTCCACATTCTTCTTCATCTTCACCTCCATTTGTTTCCTTTATGTTTCTAATTTGTTCTTTTGCAATTTGAATTCTATTTTAGCTTTCAATAGGTAACAAAAAGAAGTAAAAAAGTTTAAAAAAAAAAAAGAAAAGAAAAGAAAGAAAAGAAGTTAGAATTACATAACTTATGTTTGAGCTGAACCTAAAAGAGCCTTTAAAAACTAATTCGGGCTAGGCTTGATTCTTCTTATACTTTGATTTCAAACACCAATTTACAACTTCAAATACCTTTCAATTCTTAAATTAAGATTAAGTCTTTAGTTATTTGTTTTCTTGCAACCAAAAATGTTTCTTTTGATAATGTTTAGGACTAGTTTTTACTTATTTTGTGTTTGGTTGAGCTTGTCTTGACATAAAGTAACTTAATATTTAAAGAACTTAAAGAAAGGAATACTGAGTGGTAAAAGGCAATTTAAGGGTAAAAGCCAATTTTGAGTTAAAATAGAGTGTGAGTGCCACCAATTAAGTGTAAACACATAAGGGAGTTATTTGTAATGATTCCTTTTATTATTACTAACCATGGCGAATTTTAATAAACTGAAGTTAAAACTTGCCATGAAGTGCATACAAGAGTTAATGGAGCAATTGATGAGCTGAATTGACAGAACAGAAGCTAGCCAACAATCTAGTTTCGTAACAACGTCAATAGTAGAATGTCGAGGCATAGGCGACTCATACAAGATATGAAAAAGGATGGTGATTCCATGGAAGATTCTTTATAAAGATCCAATAAGCAAAATGACAATCTTAGTAGCATAAAGATGATGATCCCTAGTTTTAATTGTTCTTATGATCCTGAAATTTATTTGTCTAGGGAAAAGAAAGTAGAATCTATATTTGATTATCATAACTATAAAAAAGAAAAGAAACAAAAGGTAATTACTATAGAGTTTGTAGGATATGCTCTTTTTTGGTGGGATGAATTGAAATATACTAATAAGAGGTTAGAAAATCCACCAATTTGTACTTTGTTAGGTGTTTTGCACCTAGCTATTATCTTAGGGATATGCATAATAAATTACAAAGGCTAGTGCGAGGAACTAATAGTATGGAAGAATTTTATTAAAAGCATGGAAAAATTTTATTAAGAGCTTGAATTACATTGATTAGGTCTGAAATTAAAGAATCAAGGATTAAACCATGGCACAATTTCTTGCTATATTAAACCAAGAGATTACAAATCAAGTGGAGACCATGCCATACATGAATTTGGAGGATTTGAACCATAAGGCTCTCATTATGGAATGACAATAAAAGGGATAGCCTTCTTCAATTTAGTTTCTTGGAGTGACAAATTTAAAAGTGGTGATAAGCCCAACATAAGGTATAAGGCTGAACTACCTAAGAAGGATAGAGGGTTTCCTACCAAAATCGATTCAAACAAGCCCAATAAAAGTAGCTTTATGATTTGTTTTAAGTGCAAAAAAAGAGGGCATGTTGCATGTGATTGCCCAAATAAAAGAACTATGGTTATAAGAGATGGCGAGATCACTAGTGAAGATGAAGATGATGATGAGACTGATCTTGAGATGCCTCCATTAGAAGATGCTAGTGATGTTGATGAGGAAGACCCCAATAAGGTAACAAGTAAAGATATTTTTATGACTAGACATATTTTGAATGCCCTAATTAAGCATAAACATGAGCAAAGGAAAATATCTTTCATGCTAGACTAAAATAAATGACAACTTGTGTCTTGGCATTATTGATGGTGATAGTTACACCAATGTGGCTAGTAGCTATTTAGTTGTAAAGATGAAATTGCTAACTTTAAAGCATCTTAAACGATACCATAGACAATTGCTTAATGAGTGGGTGAGATCAAAGTTACTAAACAAGTTAGGATTGCATTTTCAATGGGCAAGTACAAAGATGAAGTGTTATGTGATGTTATCCCTATGCAAGTTAGTCACATGCTATTGGGTTGCCCTTGGCAGTATGATAAGAGGGCTAAACATAATGGGTTTTCTAATGTGTATGAGTTTGGCTTCGGGGGTAAACACATTGTATTACCATCTTTATCCCCTTCTTAAATTTATGAAGATAAAAAGATTATATGAGAGAGAGAGAGAGAGAGAGAGAGAGAGAGAGAATGTGTGCATAAATAAGAAAAAGAATTAGCACATAAAAATAAAAGCTGTGAGAAAATCCAAGAGGGGGTGTGAGCTTAGAATGAAATAAAAAAAAGAGAAAAGAGAGGATGACGAAAGACAAAGAGAAGGCCATACAAAGGGAAATGGTATGAAAAAAGTGTTTAAGCAAAAGAGAGAGATGTGGAAAAAACCTTGCTAACCAAAACACCCATGGCTATGCTTTTGTTTAAAGATTTTCAACTAACATGTTTTTCTTTTAGCGATGATCTTACCAAGTTTCTTCCTAGTTATTTTGTTTCTTTATTACATGATTTTGTAGTAAGATTGTGGCCTAAAGCAATAGTGAGCTCAACACCCTTCAGACCTTTAACCTAGTGCATTGAAATTGATGAATCTTTCAACAGTCCATGGCTAGCTTCCCCTCATTTTCATTCTAAGATGCTCTCACATTTATTTGGACCCACCAAAAGTGCTACTGTGTCCTAGTGCTTATTAAAAGCAAACATGTAGTCAAGCCATGGATCAAAATCACCTTGTGGCATAGTCCCCACTTCCAAAGGAAGCAAATAAGCAAGGAAACCCATATATGTGTTAAACCTTAAAGGTCCAAGTCTTATTTTGATGATTACAAATAAATCAAAGAGCTAATCCTTATCCAAGATATTTGTGTTAGAACTTACAGTACATTAACTCATTTGACTATGATGATTGGAAAAAGAAGTATGTTTGAAAACTTAAAGCATTAGAGAATAAAGATCAAGACAAACTCAGCTTAACAAACCAACGAGTGTTGTCTTCATGCAAGAAGCATTGTGGACCTGTCAACGAGCATTTAACATATCACAATAGGCGTTGGAGAAACATCTCAACTTAGGTATAGTTTTCTAGACCTCTTAACTGGCGCTGATGATATCCTCGATAAGAGTTGGCAACTACCTAGACATGGCTATGCACATTAAATCTCACAATGGGCATTGCATTTTCATAATGGGTGTTGATCTTGCCTCTTAACATGCATTAAACTTTTGCAACAGGCGTTAGAGAAAGTGCCTTAGATTAAGCAAAACTTTCCAAAACTTGAAATGGGTATTAGTCCTTCATAATAGGCATTAAAAAGTTCTCTAGTCTATACTAAAGGTTTTGGACCTTTCAACAAGGCACTTTCAATATTTCAACAGGCGTTAAGTACATCCAACGAGCATTAAAAGATCATCAACATACATTAGAAAAATGCTTCTATTTGAGCTATAAGCTCTAAACCCCTCAACAAGGAACTCTTATATATTAATAGGCATTGAAGGTATTGCCAACAAGCATTTCAAACCATCTAACAACCATTAAAGGACTTATAGAGACCTTATGAAATAGAGCATAGGGTTTACACTTTTTGAAATTCAACAATAGGCATCTCCCTTCAATGAGTATTGAAGTTCAAAAGTAATGACCATTGCTTTTATCCTATGGTCATTGAAGAAAAAGCGAAACAAGCCATTGTAAAAGTCAAAAGAATAGCCTTAAGTCAAGTTCTTTCTAATAGCTAGTCCCAATAGGCATTTTGTTGGAGCCAATGATCATTGAAGGTTTTTTTTTTTTTTTTGATAAACACCCATTTGCATAAACTAATAATGGTTGTGGTCTTAGCAACGAGTGTGGGGATGTCTCAACATATGTTACTTGATCTTAGAATCAATGTGAAGTGAAAGCTTTCTCTTTATCAGTTAGTTATCTATTCATGGTATAAAAGGACCTACTCTCAATAGAAATACATAGAGAATTATTCCATTAAACGAGTATTATATTGTTAAAGCTTTTTTCAATAAAAAAGGAGAATAAAGAGTTATCTAGCTAGTAAGAGAAATACATTATTCCTAGCTTGTAAGAGTTATCTTCAAAATAAAGTTTGAAGAATAAGCTTATTAAGAATTCTCTTCACATTCTCAACCTCATCAAGCGTACCTTGTGAGAATACTTAAAGTGACTTTGTTGCTTGAGTGAAAAAGCTTTCCCCCTTTTTAAAGTGTTATATTTAGCTTGAGGAAACCTTAGGTTAGGAAACTTTGAAAACCAAATCCTGCGAAAGGTTTACGGTAATACCTAGCAACTACTTTAGGTTAAGGTTAGTAGTATTTGTAATAAACTTGTAAGAGGTATATAGAACCTAAAAATTTATCACTTGTGAAGGCTTTATAAGTGGCTAAAAACTTACTTGTGTGAAGGTTGTTGATAACACCTTAAGCTACCAAGATAATGAAGGCTCTAATGGGAATACTAAAGGAGAGGACATAGGCAAGTTATGCCAAACCTTTATAAATCTTGTGTCTTGATTCCTCATCCATTTTTGCACTTAGCTTTAATTTTTCTTACTTGCCATTGCCCTATTCAACCCCCCTTCTAGTGCACTAAGGGACAATAATTGGCATCATAATAGGTCTTTTCACTAAAGCTTAAGTGCACAAAGCAAAGATCATGACATGTCATGAAGAATCATAATCCATCCCCAAGCCTCCATTTTTCAAGGGAGATGACTATGTTTACAAGAAGAATTGTATGGAGATCTTCCTTGATAGTGAAACCATTGGCCTATAGGACAATGTTGAGTAAGGAAGAGAAGTTCCAACAAATCTAGTTATATATGCAGCTATACCTAAGCCAAAAAGTGAATGGACTATAAAAGAAAAGAAGAGCAATGCATGTTCTCTTTTGTGGGATCCATAAATCTCAATATGCTAAGTTGCAAATATGTGCAACAATCAAACAAAAATGGGACACATTGCAAACTGCAAGAAAGAACCAGTGAAGTACAAAAGAAAAAGCTATAAATGCACACATACATATATGAAATATTTGAATACCAACCTGGTGAAACTATTATTGAGATGTACAATAGATTTATAAACATTATGGGGACTCTCAAGACCTTGGGAAAGTCATATACAAATGAGGGCATGGTACCAAAAATTATGAGAACACTTCTCAGAGATAAGTGGGAAGCTAAAAAGACATCTATAGATGAAACCGACCAATAAACTAGACGTTCTATCACTTGATGAGCTAATGGGAAAACTATAGGTTCATGAGATCACTCTTGAGAAGCCTACTGAAAACACATGAATGAGAAAGAAATTCTTGGCTTTGAAAGCTAAAGAGGTTTGTTCTGAATCTCCATTCACCTTTTATTTACTAACATTTTTCTCTTCTAGTGGTGATGAAGATAGTAGTGAAGATGAGCATCTTGTCTTTATCACCAATCAAGTAAAGCAATTCCTCTTAAATAAAGGAGGGTAGAAAGGCAAGGAATTATAAGAGCAGGCAAGGAATTACAAGAGCAAAGACACTAAGAGTCAACTTACCTCTATGGATGTAATGAGAAAGAGCACATAAAATCAAACTGTACTAAGATCAATAAAAGTAAGCTCCCTTCTAGAAAGTACACCTATAATAAAGGAAATGAAGTATAAAAAGCTACTTGGGATTACACTAGTGATTTTGAACTGATGAAGATGAAATAAGAAAGGAGCTAGCTAACCTTTGTCTTATGGCAATTGAGTAGCAATAAAATGAAACCTCAATTGAACACACATCTAGTAGTAATAGTGACAGTGATGGTGACAAAGAGGTAAATCCTTGTGACTCCTACTCTAGAGATAAGTTATACTTTATAATCTCTAAACTGACTATAAGCATTGAGACTTTCAAGTCTAATACCTCTTTTCTTTAAAAAGAGAACAAATCATTGAAAGAGAGTAATATAAGTAAAAAAACTTTAACAAAATAGGTAGAGTCTCTCACAGTTGAGAACTTTAAGCTAAAGGAAGATCTCAACAAGTTCACTAAAGGAAAGAAAAAGTTAGACTCCATCCTTGAGGCTTAAAGAAGTCCATCCGTCAAGTATGGATTAGGCTACAATGCCACTACCTCAATGACTCCCTCTTATTCTCAAATGGTATTTGTTAAAGCTAAAGAGAATAATGTTTCTAACTATGTTTTGAAGCAAAAAATTTCCAAGATGAGAAATGCCACTAATAATGGCTTTAGAGGGAAGTCTCAACACAATCACACACTATTGAGAAATGCTCCCCATAGTGCTAATTATGCCCACATGTATTACTCTTATAAGATTAAAAGACAAAGTGTGCAAAGACACAAAAATTGGCATAAATATAGGTATAGACACAAACAACACAAGATAGTTCATCACATGAGAAATACTCCTCGGCACATTGCTCATAGAAGTTACAAATCTAGGAGACATGATATATATATACCACCTAAAAGTAAGATAACAACTTACTTTAATGGTGATTGTTTCTATTATGGCATATATGGTCACATTGCCTAACAGTGTCAATCTAAAAGGCATGATTGAGCAGTTGGCAAAAGCTAACCCCTCAGGACCTAAGAAGGTTTGGGTACCTAAGGCATAATTTTCCTTATTTGTAGGTGTGCTTGAAATCTAAAGTTGGAGAACAAGAGCGGTATCTTTATAGTAGATGTTCAAAGCACATGATAGGATAAGGGAAGTTCTTCACATAATTGGAAAAGATTGAAGGTCTTGGAGATGTATCTTTTAGAGACAATGGTAAAGCCAAAATTGTTGGCATATGTAAAGTTGGTAAAAATGATGAATCCCTTAACTTTGATAAAGTACTACTTACTGATGGACTCAAGCATAATTTGCTAAGTGTAAATCAGTTGTGTGACAAAGGTCTTAGAGTTCATAATATTTATGATGAGTGACAACAAAATTCTATTCATTAGTAGAAGAGTTCATAATATTTATGTGATTGATTTAAACTCTCTTACTAACCATAATGCAAAGTGTTTAGTCTTTGTAGTGGATAAAGGTAAAACATGGCATGGAACTCTTCAATACACTAAAGAAAAGAAACTTAGTTGAAGGTCTACCTGAAATCAACTTTGCAAAAGGAATTTATGAAGCATGTCAAATAGGTAAACAAATTAAATCCTCGTTCAAAGTCAAAGACAAGGCAAGTTCTTATAGACCATTGCAATTACTTCACATGGATTTATTTGGCCCTACTAGAGTATCTAGCTTAGAAGACATGCATTAATCACTTATCATAGTAAATGATTACTCTAGATATACTTGTGTATTGTTCCTCCCTTATGAGGATTATGGTTTTGATGCTTTTAAGATCTTTGCCAAGATAATTCAAAACTAAAAGAATTTGAAAATCTCTTCCATTATAAGTGACTATAGAGGATAGTTTAAGAATTCTAAGTCTAATAGCTTTTCTGATAAGTATGGTATCTCACACAACTTCTCAACTCCTATAACACCGCAACAAAATGGTGTAGTAGAAAGGAAGAATATAACTCTTTAAGAAATGGCAAGAACCATGTTGAATGAGTACAATCTTCTTAAGCACTTTTGGGCTAAAGCTATAAACACCTTTCGCTATGTCTTAGATAGAGTCATAGTGAGACCCTTGTTAAAGAAAACTCCTTATGGGTTGTGAAACAATAGAAAACCCAAGATTGTATATCCTAGAGTTTTTGGTTATAGGTGTTTTATTTTAAACACTAAAGACAACCTTGGTAAATTTGACTCCAAATTCGATGAAGGAATTTTCTTTGGATACTCTACTACTTGCAAATGGTATAAAGTCTTTAATAAGAGAATAATTATTATAGAGGAGTTTATGCATCTTATATTTAATGAATATGACCTCCCTTATTTAAGAAAAGAAAAAGATGTTGATGATTTCACAGGTCCCATGAGTGAGCTAAACATTGGAGAAAAAGGAAAGAATATGGATAAGCCACAAGACATGAGGAATAAAAGAAATGAAGATCCTTTTCTTTTTACTTTTAGGGAAGAGTAAGCTTAGTTAGAAAAGGACTAGATTTTCAAGAAATATCACCCAAGAGATCTCATCATTAGTGATCCATCAAGTTGGGTAATAACTAGATCATATTTTAGAAATGCATATACTAATCTTGCTTTTGTATATGTTATTAAGCTTAAGACCATAAATGAATCCATTAAACATAAACATTGGGTTCTTACTATATAAGAAGAATTCAATCATTTTGAAAGAAATGAAGTGTGGACCTTAGTTTTTAGATCTCATAACCATTCTATTATTATAACTAAATGGGTCTTTATAGATAAACTTGATGAACATGGAGTTATTGTTGGAATAATGTTCGATTAGTAACCAAAGGCTATAACCAAGAAGAAGGGATTGACTTTGATGAGACTTTGCACCTGTAACAAGACTTTAAGCCATTAGAATTCTAGTTGCATTTGCATCTCACATCAATTTCAAGTTATATCAAATGGATGTTAAAAGTGACTTTCTTAATGGGTACAGTGATGAGGAAGTTTATGTTGAACAACCTTATAGTTTGAATAGCCATTTGTTTCCTAATCATGCGTTTAAGCTAACCAAAGCCTTATATGGCTTGAAGTAAGCTCCAAAAGCTTGGTATGAGTGGTTGAGCAACTTTCTTATAGAAAAAGGTTTCTCTAAAGGTTTGGTTGACATAATTCTTTTCTCTAAGGAAAAGAAAGGGGACACATTATTAGTGTAAATATATATAGATGATATCATATTTGGTGCCACTAATGTTTGCCTATGTGATTATTTTTCTAAAGTAATGAAGAGTGAGCTTGATATGAGCATGACGGGAGAACTCAAATTCTTCCTTAGATTATAAATTAAATAAGAAGAAGAAGGAATATTCATCAACCAAGCCAAATATACAAAGGAACTAATCAAAATATTTGGCATGGACAATAACAAACTTTGCAAAACTCTTACGAGTACCAACATCAAGCTCAACATGGATGAACATGATAAGAATATGGACCAAAAGGTATATAGAGGTATGATTGGTAGTCTACTCTATCTCACAACCTATGTACCTAATATTATGTTCATTGTTTACTTATGTGCTAGTTATCAATCTAATCTTAAAGAGTCTGCTATGAAACAAATATTTAAGTAACTTATCAGTACTCCTAACTTAGGACTTTAGTATCTTAAGAGTTCATTATTTGAGTTAAATACATTTTCTGATGCTGATTTTGCTAGGCGTATATTATATACACTCCAAACTAAGTTCAAAACCTTTAAGTGATCCTCTAACTCAACAATTTCACCTCAAGGATGCAAAAGAAAAACTCTTGTCCCAAAAACTACTAAAGAGATAGCTTGGTGGTGGAAAACTTAGAGTGGAACAATTTGCAGAGATATAATTTGGTAGAGCAAGTTGAAGAGTTTATGATAAGAATAAGATGAGAGCTTTTATGCCACATCAAAGAGCCCTCATACTTGAGCTTACTATAGAATTCCTCACTACTTTGAAAGTGTTAAGAAACACTTGTGATGTCTATGCTGAGACTTGCATAATCAAGTTCAAGCTACTTAGGAAGAAGTATAAGATCTAGCCAAATGATTTGGCCAAATGTCTTAATGTTACCAACTCTAGATTAATAAAACCTCATTAAATCTTCAAAATTAATGTCAATCAATTTTGGAAATTAATCACTGGTAGAACCACAAACTACAATAGCAATAACAATAAGGCTTTAAAGATCAATAGTCAAGCCTAAGGATTGCCTTAGGTTCATTACCTATAGCATAAATGAAAAGGGCCAATCTAATGGCAATTGCACAATGATGGACCTATTTTACCTTTAGTGCATGAAGAATAAGCAAAAGGTGAACACACCATAGCTACTGCCATAGAAAATTGATAGGCAAATTGACAGGCCTGATGCCTTTGTGATGGCTCACTATATCACAAAGATTGTAAATGTAACATCCATATCTCGATTCATTGGCATTATTACATGAATATATTCATTGCATTGTATCAAATGATATGAAATCTCACATGAACATATGCACAGGATAAATAATCATTTAGACATGTGAATTGTAAAAACACGACAATGACAATGGCACTATTGCATTTGGGATACTTGAACATATATGCAGTGTTTGCATAGTTATATGATAAATTATTTCATGTTGTGTGCATGTTATAGTATCATAAATAATGGTGTTTTAGAACTTAATTAAAAGTATAAGGAGAATATAGGAATTAGGAGATGGATGGAAGTGCTTAAGGAGTGAAGAAGAGGGACTAAATGAAAAAGTGACCTTCCAACTAATGGAAATGAAACACCATGATTTTATATTATTATAATAAGTTTATATCTTCTAATTAGGGTCAAAATTGAGGGGAAAACTGTGGGTTATACCAGAAACAAAGAGAGAGCAAAGGAGAGAAGGAAGAAGAAGAAGAAGAAGAAGAGAGGGAGAAGAGTGAGCTGCCTAAGGTTTTCCAATTCTGGGACAGTAGATAAGTAAATTTATCTTCTTCTCAACTGGAATTAACCTCTCATGACTTGTTAATCATGCATGGTTAGTGAGAATTATGGAGTAATTGAAGTAGAGCTCTTGGATGGAAGTTATAAACTAAGAGAATAAGAGCTGATTATGTTGATTTTGCTGTTAGAGTAGAATTTTGTACCCATAATTTCATAACCCTAGAAGAGGAATTGGGGAAAGTACAAAACATGAAAGTTGTAGCTTTATATCTCATATAAATGCATATGAAACAATTTTTTTGATTCTATGTGTGTGAAGAGATATGACCCCTTTAGCAGGACTAGGTCAAATCCAAACCAAGATGATCTCAGTCTTCTATTTTCTTATATTTTGATGACTTTATGTTTTGATTTTGATAGAGTGCAAAACATGAAACTTGTTGGGTTATATTCCCTCTAAAGACCGATTAAGCAGTTTTGATTAATTTGCTGTGTGGAAAGAGATATGACTCATTGATTGGGATTGACTCTGTACCTGGATGACACATCACCTTTCTTTTAATTTGGTTTTCCAAGAATTTGATGACCATAGACTCAGAATTTAATGATAGTCCAAACTTGAAAGTTATATATTTATGTCTGATCTACATACCTGTGAAATATTGTTATCAAATCCAGCATGGTTGCTGAGATATTGTCCCTTTATCATGACTAGTTGTCAACATGTTATGAACCTACTTGTCTTTAGATTGGTCCTTTGTTTTGGTGAGCTTATAGACTGAACTGGATAATGAGTAAAACATGAAAAATGTTTATTTATATGTTTTGTAACTGATGGAATATTATTATTGCAATTAGATTTGTACAATGTGAGATACACCCAAGAATGTAAGACCTACTCAGACTGAGATAACATTGCAATAGGGCATAACTTAGAAATTCACCACATTTTGTGTATCTAATATTAGCCTGAAATTTGAATATATTGTCCCATTATATGTCTAGTTTGTTTGAAAAAAAGAATCGAGCCATTTGAATAAGTATATCGGGAGTTATTTCTGTGACCGTGTAGCAAGCTCAGGCTGCTATATAAGGAAAATATGTATAAACACTAGGTACACTTGCATGAATCATTCCATAACTACATACCAAGTATTCATAATCATTTTGATATACTTATACCCATGTATGTACCAAATGTTAGGACATCAATACTTTAAAGAAGCCCTACCATAAAGGTTGGTCACATCAAAAGGTGAGTAGAAACAATAATTGGATTCAATGTGTGTGAGTAGAACAATAATTGGATTCAATGTGAGTGAGTAAAAACCATAATTGGATTCAATGGGTGTATGTGATAATTGTATGATATGTTTATGTTTTATTACATGTATATATGATTGAATTGTTACATGTTACATGAAAATATAAGTCAAGTGAGAATGATTGAATTGTTACATGTTACATGGGAATAATATGATTATGTTTTATTACATGTATATATGATTGAATTGTTACAAGTTAGACGGGAATACAGGCCAAGTGAGAATTACATGCTCTTAATGATTACTTGGCATATCATTTGTGAATAAGCATTTGCATATGGAACTAAAAGGGGCATTGTGACTGACTTGTTTTTTCATCAAGTTTTTTTTCTATAAACCCATTTAGTTTCAATAATAGAATGGTTATGAGGTTTAGGAACTAAGGTATACACATTGTTTCATTTTAATTGATTGAGTTCTTTTTACATAGCAAGAACCCAATGTTCATCTTTAATGGCCTTATCTATCATTTTAGGCTCAATAAAGGATATAAAAATAAGATTAGTACATGCATTTCTAAAAGACGATCAAGTTATTGTCAGACTTGATGGATCACCAATGATAAGATCTCTTAGTTGATCTTACTTTAAAATTCAGTACCTTTCTACCCAAATTTACTCTTCACTAGGAGTTGGAAGAGGTAGATCTTCATTTCTTTCATTTCTTATGTCATATAGGTTATCCATATTCTTTCCTTCTTTTCTAATGTTTAGCTCACTCAAAGGACCTGCAAGATCATAAATATCTTCTTTTATTTTTAATGAAGTGAGCCATATTCATCAAATACAACATATATAAACTCTTCTACAATAAGTGTTCTCATGTTGAAGACTCTAGCCCTTTGCAAGTGGTAGAGTATCTAAGGAAGATTCCTTCATCGGATTTGGAGTCAAACTTGCAAAGGTTGCCTTTAGTGTTTAAAATAAAACACTTACAACTAAAAATTCTAAAATATGCAATCTTTGGCTTTCTATTATTACATAACTCATAGGGAGTTTTCTTTAACAAGGTGTTGAATCTCAAGGTTTGAAGTTTAGTTTTAATGATTATAAATAAGGCAAATAGCTTACCTTTCTCCAAGTTATTTGTGTTAGAACTTGCATATACATCATCTCATTAGAATATGATGATTGAAAAAGGAATTATATTTGAAAACACAAACTATTAAAGAGTGAAGTTTAAGGCAAACTCAACTCAACAAACTAATGAGTGTTGTCTATCTCTAACAGGCATTATCACCTCAGTAACGGGCATTGAAGATATTACAATAGGTGTTAGAGAAACACTCTAACTTGAGTATAACTGTAACATCCCCATCCATATTTATTGACATTATCATATTAACATATTCATTGCATAAATGATATGAAATCCCATACGAACATATGCATTGGATAAATGATCATTTAGATACGTGAATTGGATAAGCACAATGATAACACATGCACCATTACATTTGGGACACTTGAACATATATATGATGTTTGTATAGTTACATGACAAATTGTTTTATATTGTGTGCATGTTATAGCATCATAAATAATGGTGTTATATAGCTTATTTTAAAGTATATGGAGCATCTAAAAATTAGGAGATGGATGGAGGTGCTTAAAGAGTGAATAAGAGGGACTAAAAGAGGAAAGTGAACTTTCAACGAATAGGAATGCAACACCCTAATTTTGTCTTATTACAATAGGTTTACAAGTGGAATTTTTTACCCTTTAGGATCATAATATATAGCTTAGATGTGAGGTATAATAGAAAAAAGATAGAGCTAAGGAAGAAAGAAAGGAAAAAAGAAGAAGAAGAAGAAGAAGAAGAAGGAGAGGAAGAAGAGTGAGCTGCCTAAAGAGGAAGCCTAAGGTTTTCTGGTTCTGGGACAATAGGTAAGTTAATTTATCTTCTTCTCAAATGAAATTAAACCCTCATGACATGTTAATCTTGCATGGTTAGTGAGAATTATGGAGTATTTGAGTTAGAACTCTTGGATGGAAGTTGAAATTCAAAAGAACAAGAGCTGATTGTGTTGATTTTGTTATTAGAGCAGAATTTTGTAGCCACCATTTCATAACACTATAAGAGGAATTAAAGAAAGTGAAAAATATAAAAGTTGTAGCTCTATTCCTCATCTAAATTCACATGAAACAATTTTGCTTGATTTGGTGTGTGATGAGTTATGGCTTTTTCATTAGGGCTGGTTCACAACCAACCGAAATCACCTCAGTCTTTATGTTTTCTTATATTTTAATGGCCTTATGTTCTGATTTTGACAAAGTGTAAAACATGAAACTTGTATGGTTATATCGCCTATAAATTCATGTAAAGCATTTTGGATTGATTTGTTGTGTGGATAGAGATATGGCATATTAATTGTGATTGACCCTATACCCAGATGAAACCTCACTTGTCTTTTTAATTCTATTTTTCAACAATTTGATAGCCACAGATTAGGAATTTGTTGATCTGTTAAACTTGAAAGTTGAATATTTATATATTACCTATATGACTGTAAAATATTGTTGCCAAATGTTTTATGGTTGTTGAGATATTACCCCTTCATTATGACTGATTATCACCATGTTGAAAATCTGCTCACCTTGAGATTGGTCATTTGTTTTGGTGACTTTATAAACTGAATTAGACAATAAGTAAAACATGAACAATGTTCCTTTATGTGTTGTGTAACATCTGGTAAATCATTTTTGCAATTTTATTTGTACAATTTGAGTTATATCTAAGAATCCAAGACCTACTCAGACTGAGATGACATTGAAACAGAGAAAATTCAAAAATTCACCCCATTTTCTGTGTGTTTTATATTGGCTTGAAATTTGATATATCGTATCATTATCTGTCTAGTTTATTTAAAAAAATAATAATCAAGCCATTTTGATAAGTATATCTAAAATTATTATTATGAGAGTGTAGCAAGCTCAGGCTGCCATATAAGGAAAAACATGCATAAACGCTAGGTCCACTTGCATGGATCATGCCATAGTTGCATACCAAGCATTCATAATCATTTTGGAATACTTATAACCATGTATGTATCAAATGTTAAGAACTCAACACTTTGAGGAAGCTATAGAGAGAGAACCAAACCTATCGTAAGGGTTGTTTACATCAAAATGTGAGTAAAAACGATAATTAGATTCTAATGTGTATATGTGTGATAATTTTATGATGTGATTATGTCCTATTGCATGTATATGTGATTGAATTGTTCCCTTTTACATATGAATACAAGTTAAGCAAGACTTATATGGTCTTAATGATTACTTGGTATATCATTGTTATGAACACATGCATATGGAACTAAAAGGATGTTGTGACTGGCTTGTCAAACACTTGCAAATCACGTGGAAGATGGACTAATATGTCATATTGGCACATGTTATAGATCAAATGTTTCACTTATTTTAGTGCACTTGAATCATATAAATTCCCTAGAGTAGTGTTTGCCTTGCAAGGTCATGACACAAAAATAAATCTATTGCACTTGCACTTGCACTTGTATAGTCAATTGTTATACTTATAATGTATCCTGATAATATTCTTATGTTGGTTGTGCCATAAGAATCTGACTATTATTTTTATTCATTGAGTCGCGACTCACAAAATCACAAATTTTTTTTTTCAGATACTAAAGCATAAGATTGGACATTTTAGTGCTTAGGGATTTGCATCGAGACACATGGACCTTAGGTCGTCAGTTGAATTCCAACTCTCTTTGTCATTATGTCATATACATACATCTAGATAGGAACCAGTTTATAGTCACTAGCTTTGGCATTAGTTAACATATATGTACATTAAATACATGTTTGATTGTGTATGTATAATGGATAAAACCTTTATGCATATGTATTTTGGACATGAATACTATGAGTTTTGTAAATGAAAATGCTCATTACAATAACTTTTTAGAACTTTCAATAGGTGTTGCACATATTCCTACTAAGCGTTGAACAACTGCTCAATCAAAACCTTGTACATTGAACTTTGCAATGGGCATTAATCTTACCCTTACAATAGGCATTGCATTTTAGCAACAGGTGTTAGACATAGTGGCTTAGATTGAGCAAAACACTACATAACTCAAAATAGGCATTGGTCCTACACAACAGTGATTGAGAAAGCTCTTTAGATCATTCCAAAGGCTCTAGACACCCTAACGAGGCATACTTATTATTTCAACAAGTATTGAGATGCATTTAATAGGTATTAGACAATCACTAATAGACATGGGAAAAATGCTCCAGTTTGAACTATAAGCTCTGGTCCCTTTAATGAATAACACTTATATTTCAACAGGCTTTAAAGGTGCTGTCAATGAGCATTGTGAATCCTCCAATAGTTATTGAAGTATTTATAGAGATGTTGTAAAATGGAGCATCAAGTTTATACTTTCTAGAAATCAACAACAAGCATTGATATTCCTCTAATGACCATTGAGATTTAAAAGTAGCTACTATTAATTTTTATCCAATGGTCATTGAAGAATAAGTGAATTTATCAAATGTAAAAGTCAAAGGTGGAGCCTTGAGTTAAGTTCTCTATAACAACTAATCCTAACAAGCATTTTGTTAAAGCCAATAACCATTAAACGTGCATTTTGTTTGACAACCACCCATTTACATGTAATCAATGATGGTTGATGGCTTAGTAACGGGCGTGGATATGTCTCAATGTGCATTACTTACTCCTAGATGTAATGTGAAGTGACAACTTTCTCTTTAATGGCTAGTTCTTTATTTATGTTATAAAAGGACCCACTCTTAATAGAAATACCAAAAGAACTATTCCATTAAGCAAGTATTCTATTGCGAAAGCTATTCTCAATCAAAAAGGTAAATAGAGAGTGATCTAACAATCAAGAGAAATTCATCTTTCAAAGCTTGGAAGGGTTATCTTCAAAATAAAGTTTGAAGAATAAGCTTTTCAGAAATTCTCTTCACATTCTCAACCTCATCTAGCATACCTCATGTAAAGTGCTTAAGTGTCTTCATTGCTTAAGTGAGAAAGTTTTTCCTCCTTCTTAAAGTGTTGTATTTAGTTTGAGGAAGCCTTAGGTTGGGAACCTTAAAAACTAGATTATGTGAAAGGCTTAAAGTAGTACCTAAAAACTACTTTGGGTTAAGGTTAAGTAATATTAGTGAGCTATTTATAAGAGCTTGATAAAGCCTAAGATACTAGAGAATAGGATGTAGGCTAGTTGTGTTGAACCTTTATAAATCTTTTGTCTTAATCTTTATCCTTCTCGCATTTTGTTTTTGTAATACTTGTCATTACCTTATTCAACCCCATTCTATGGCACTATGGATCAATAATTGGTATCAGAGCAAGTCTCTTCTTCAAAGCTTAAGTGCACAAAGTAAAGGTCATGGCAAGTCATGAAGAATTACAATCCATCTATAAGTCTCCATTCTTTAAGAGATGGATACCAGATGAATTGTATTGAGTTCTTCATTAATAGTGAAATCATTGACCTATGGGGCATTATTAAGGAAGGAAGAGATGTTCCAACAAAGCTAGTTAGACATGTTCATGTACTAAAGCCAAAAAGTGAATGGACAACTAAAGAAGAGAAGGCAAACCTAAAGAATATAAGAGTAATACATATTCTTTTTTATGCAATCCATAAGTCTTAGTATGGTAAGTTACAAATGTGTACATCAACCAAAGAGATATGGGATATATTAGAAACTTAGCATGAAGGAACCAGTGAAGTCAATAAGAAAAAGATATAAATGTACACATATATTTATGAAACATTTGTATATCAACCTGGTGAAACTATTACTAAGATGTACAATAGATTCATAGATATTATAGGCACTCTCAAAACTTTGAGAAAGTCATACACAAATGATGATATGGTAGCATAAATTATGAGAACACTCCCCAAAGATAAGTGGAAAGCTAAAAAGATAAGTATAGAGAAAGCTAATATTTTGGAAGTCCTATCACTTGATGAACTTATGGGAAAGCTATTAGCTCATAGGATCACCCTTGAAAAGCCTGTTAAAAACACAGGGACAAGAAAAAAAGACTTGGCATTGAAAACCAAAAGTGGTATGTTCTGAATCTCTATTAACTTTTTATTTACTAACATCTTCCACTTTTAGTGATGATGAGATAGTAGTGAAGATAAGCATCTTACCTTCATCATGAACCAAAAAAAGATATTTCTTTCAAACAAAAGGGATATAAAAGTAAGGAACTACAATAAGAAAGGCACTAAGAGTCAACTCACTTGCTATGTATGCAATGATAAAAGGCATATAAAATCAGAATGTCCTAAGACTAAGAAAAACAAGTTCCTTTCAAAAAAACATGCCTCCAAGAAAGGAAAGGAAGTGTACAAAGTTATTTGGGATGAAACTGCTGATTTTGAACTTGATGAAATGAAATAAGAAAGGAGCTAGCTAACCTTTGTCTTATGACAACTGAGGAGCAATCAAATGAATCCTCAAATGAGCACACATCCAGTAGTGATAGTAATAATGATAGTGATAAGGAGGTAAATCCTTTTGACTCCTACTATAGAGATAAGATGTAATCTATAATCACCAAACTCATTATGAGCATTGACACTCTCAAGTCTAATACCTCTTATCTTTAAAAAGAGAATAAATCCTTAAAAGAAAATGCTAAGAGTCAAGAAACTCTAGCTAAAGAGGTAGAGTCTCTCACAACTAAAAACCTTAAACTCAAGGAAAGTCTCAACAAGTTCATCAAAGGAAATGAGAAGTTAGACTCCATCCTTAAGGTTTAAAGAAGTCCATCCATCAAATATAGATTAAGCTAAATGCCACTACTTCAATGTCTTCCTACTTTTCTCAAACAGTATTTATTAAGGCCAAATAGAAAGTTTCGAACTCTGTTATGAAATAAAAGGTTTCCATGAAGGGAAATGTCACAAATAATGGCTCAAGAGTAAAGCCTCAACATAATCACACATAATTGAAAAATGCTCCTTTTAGCGCAAACTATGCTTACATATATCACTCTTACAAGCCTAAGAGGTCGAGAATGACAAGGCACAAAAATTGGCATAATTATGGATATAAACACACACAACAAAAAAGAGTTCTTCACATGACAAATACTTTTATAAACATTATTAAAAGGAGTTACAAGTCTAAGAAACACTACATGCATGTACCACTTAGAAGTAACACACTAACTCACTTTAATGGTGATTATTTCTATTATGGTATATGTGGCCACATTGCCTATTATTGCCAATCTAGAAGGCATGATGAGTAGTTGGCAAGAGCTAATCCCTTAGGAGTCAAGAAGGTTTGGGTACCTAAGACATAATCTTTCATATTTTGCAAGTGTTCTTAAAATCCCAAGTTAGAAAGCAAGAGTGGTATCTTGATAGTGGACATTCAAATCATATGGTAGGGGAAAGAAAGTTCTTCATACAATTGGAAAAGGTTAAAGGTCTTATAAATATGTCTTTTGGAGACAATGGCAAAGCCAAAATCATTGGCATAGGTAAAGTTAGTAAGGATGATGACTTTTTTATCTTTGATAAAGTTCTACTTGCTAATGGACTTAAACATAATTTGCTAGGTGTAAGTCAACTATGTGACAAAGGCTTTAGAGTCATGTTTGAGCCACAAGCATTCTATGTATCAAGAATGAGTGACAATAAAATTATATTTATTAGTAGAAGAGTTCTTAATAGCTATATGATTGATTTAAATTCACTTGCTAACCATAATGCAAAGTGTTTAGTCTATATAGTGGATGAAGGTAAAACCTGACATAAAAGGCTAGGTCATGTAAATATGGAACTCCTTAAAAAGCTAAAGAGAATAAACTTAAGTGAATGTTTACCTGAGATCAAGTTCACGAAGGAAGGAGTGTGTGAAGCATGTCAAAGAGGTAAACAAATTAAATCCTCATTCAAAGCCAAGAACAAGGTAAGTTCTAGATCATTGTAATTGCTTCACATTGATCTATTTGGCCCTATTAGGGTAGCCAGCTTAGGAGGCATGCATTATGCACTTGTCATAGTAGATGATTACTCTAGATATACTTGGCTATTATTCCTCCCACACAAGGATTATTATTTTGTTATATTTAGATCCTTCGCCAAGAGAATTTAAAACTAAAAGGATTTGAAAGTCTCTTATATTAGAAGTGACCATGAAGGTGAATTTGAAAATGCTAAGTTTCATAGCTTTGTTATAAGTATGGCATCTCAAACAACTTCTCAACTCCTAAAACTCCTATAGAAAATGGG
The DNA here is from genome assembly GCA_949677035.1 of Omphalea diandra. Lineage (NCBI taxonomy): Eukaryota > Viridiplantae > Streptophyta > Magnoliopsida > Malpighiales > Euphorbiaceae > Omphalea > Omphalea diandra. The sequence continues at coordinate 21,042 of CATIWR010616305.1, read as the reverse complement.
GCAATGGAAAGGAAAAATAGGACTCTTCAAGAAATAGCAAGAACCATATTGAATGAGCATAATTTTCATAAGTATTTTTGGGCTGAAGCTGTAAATACTTCCTATTATGTCTTAAATAAAGTCCTATTGAAACCTCTATTAAAGAAAACTCCTTATGAGTTATGGAACAATAGAAAGCCCAAGATTGTAAATTTTAGAGTTTTTGGTTGCAAGTGCTTTATTCTAAATGCTAAAGACAACCTTAGTAAGTTTGGCTCTAAATCCGATGAAGGAATTTTCCTCAGATACTTTACCACTTGGAAAGGGTATAAAGTATTCAACAAGAGAACACTTATTGCAGAGGAGTCTATGCATGTTGTATTTGATGAATCTGACCCTGCTTCTTCAAGAATATAAGAAGTCATTGATGACCTTATAAGTCCCATGCTTGAGCTAAACATTAGAGAAGAGTGAAAGAATATGGATAAGTTATAAGACATAAGGAATGAAAAAAAGTGAAGATCCACATTTTCCTACTCCTAATGAATAGGAAACTTAGCTAGAAAGGGACTAGATTTTTAAGAAATATCACCCAAGAGATCTTACAATTGGTGATCCATCAAACAACTAAATTATCTTAGAAATGTATGCATGAATTGTGCTTTCGTATCCCTTATTGAGCTTTAGACCATAAATGAGGCCAATAAAGATGAAAATTGGGTTCTTGCTATGTAAGAAGAACTCAATCAATTCAAAAGAAATAAAGTGTGTACCTAAGTTCCTATACCTCATGACCTTTCTGTTATTAGAACCAAATAGGTCTATAAAAATAAAATTGATGAACACGGAGACATTATTAGAAATAAGGCTCAGTTAGTAGCCAAAAGCTATAACTAAGAATAATGGATTGATTTTGATGAGACTTTTGCACCTATAACTAGACTTGAAGCCACTAAAATTCTACTTGCATTTGTATCTCACATGAACTTCAAGTTATAACAAATGGATGTCAAAAGTGCTTTTCTTAATGGATACATTAATGAGGAAGTGTATATTGAACAACCTCCTAATTTTGAAAGCCACTGCTTTCCTAATCATGTGTTCAAACTAACCAAAACCATATATGGCTTGAAGCAAGCTCCAAGAGCTTGGTATGAGAGATTAAGCAACTTTCTTATTCAAAAAGGTTTTTCCAAAGGTTTGCTAGACTCAACTCTCTTTTATAAGAAAAAGAAAGGAGACAAATTGTTAGTGTAAATATATATAGATAATATCAAATTTAGTGTTACTAATGTTTGCTTATATGAAGATTTTTCTAAAGTAATAAAAGTGAGTTTGAAATGAGCATGATAAGAGAACTCAAATTCTTTTTTAGATTACAAATCAAATAAGGAAAATAAGGAATCTTCATTAAACAATCTAAATATATCAATGAACTAATCAAAAGATTTGGCATGGACAACAATATACCTTGCTAAACTCTAATGAGCACCAATATCAAGCTAAGCATGGATGAACATGGTAAGAATGTGGACTAAAAGCTATGTAGATATATGATTGATAGTCTACTCTATCCACAGCCTTTAGACCTAATATTATTTTTAATCTTTGTTTATGTGCCAGATATCAATCTAATCCTAAAGAGTCTTACTTACATGCTGTAAAATGCATTCTTAAATATCTTATTAGTACCTCTAACTTAGGACTTTGGTATCTTAAGAGGTATTCATTTAAGTAAAATGCACTTTTTTATGCTAATTTTGCTAGGTGTACCTTAGATAGAAACAACATTTTAGGCACATGTCAATTTCTTAGTCAATTCTTAATATCTTAGAGTAGAAAAAAATAAAACTCAATTGCTTTATCAACTGTTGAAGTAGAGTATGTAACAATTGGCATATGTTGTGCCTAGATCCTATGGATGAAACAACTTCTTGATTATAATGTTGTAAAACAAGTTGCTATTAGGTGTGATAACACTAGTGCTATAAACTTGTTTATAAATCCCATTCAACATTTTAGAAGTAAGTTATAGACATTAAACGTCACTTTCTTAGGGACCATGCTATTAATGGCAATATTGTGTTGGAATTTATTGATACTAACCATCAATTAGTTAATATATTCACTAAACCTTTTTGTGATGAAAGGATGCAATTCGTCAAAAGAGAACATGGTATGATTGATGGAAATACCTTGGATTAACTTCAAATAGGTTCAATTGCCTTTGCAATCATTTATAATCTTTGTTACATGTGATGATATTTGATCATTATTAAAGTCTTTAGATTTAATAACTAAAGATTTTAATTGTGTATGTTATTGATTAAACTGCCCAAATGTTAGTTATTAAATTTGATTAATAACATTTATTAGCTAAGCTTTTAAAAAGGTTATGACTTTGAAAAATATGTTTTAAACAAGTTTTGATTAAGGAACATGGCCAACAACCATTGTGAATCTCACAATGATTGTTGTTCGGCATGTGAGATTTTCATTTTGCTTATGTTGGTCACAATGATTGTTACATATCCCCAATGATTGTTGTTAATATTTTAATGGCCATTGTGAATCAATCACCATCATTGGTTGAAAAATAATCTAATGGTCATGTCTAATAGTCATTGCCTAACTCGTAACAGTAGTTGAACATTACCAATAGTCATATTTTTAAAAAGCGGGAACTTGTTGAACTTCTATATAAACTTTTCAAACCTTAAAGTTGTTTTAATTTTCTGCTGCTTTGCTTTCTCCTTATTTCTCTTAATTTTTGCTGCATAATTTCTTGCATTTTCCTTGCATCAATCACTTATGGCACTCAAACATGATTCCACCAAAAGATACAAATAACCTGCTAGGAAGAACTCCCAACCCTTTTCCATTAGCTTAAGCTCCAAAACTGAGGAAAATCTAACACCAATGTTGGCTTAACAGAAGATAAGAATAGTGAAAACATCAAACATAGATTCACAACAAAAGAAGAAACCCAACATAACTCATGATTCAAAAGGAAAGAGAAAGGCAACTAAAATGGAGCATGCCTCTAAACCTAGTTCTAAACCTGCAACTAATCCTCTGACCTAATAATTTCATCTCAAATATGAAAAAGAAAAACTCTTAGCTCAAAACTTACTGAAACAGCAGCTTGGTGGTGAAAATGGAATGATCTTTGAAGGTATGGCTTAGTAGAGTAGGTTGAAGAGTTATTGATAGGCAATGGATGGGAACTCTTCTGCTATATCAGGGAACCTTCATACCTGGAACTAATCATGGCATTCCTTACTTCATTAGAAGTTTTAGGGAACAATTGTGATGTTTATGCTAAAGCAAGCACAATCAAATTCAAACTTTTTAGGAAGAAGTACAACATCAGGCCAAATGATTTGGCTAGATGCCTTGATGCCAACAACTCTTGTACGAATAGAGCCTCCTTTAACCTTCAAAGTAGATGTCAACCAATTTTGGAAATCCATCATTAATGGAACTATAAACTATAACAACAATAATAGTAAGACTTTGAAGATCAAGAGCTAAGCCCTAAGGATTGCCTACAGGTTCATTACTTAGAATATTAATGGAAGGGGGTAGTCAAATGGCAATTGCACCTTGATGGATTTATTTTACCTTTGATGCATGAAGAACAAATGGAAGGTGAACACAACTTAGCTGCTGTTGGACTAGGTTGGTCAAACCTAAGTCATAAGCCTCATTTGATCTTGACAATGGGGATTGATTAGTTTTAATGTTTTGTTTAAGTGTTATTTTGCAATATATAAATTATTTTCTCATTAGAAATTGGATGGAAGTTAAAAAGAAGTACATCCAAATTCATGGTTAGTATCCCTTAATTTGTGATTGCGACCTTGCAATAAAATGGATGAAGCTAGGCTAGAAAAATTTGCGGACGAATTCGCAGTCGTGATTTAGCCGAAGGAAGCTTGCTTGATTCATAGAGGAATTCGCGGTCACATTCATGTCCTATGTCATGACCGCTAATTTCATAATAACAAAGGAGGGAACCAAGTCTACAACCACAACATGCCAAGCATCCAAGACAACCATTGGAATATCAAAAATCATGAGGGTGAAGCATTTGTCACGACGATGAGCTAAGAAACTATTGCCTCCTTACCAAACAAAGGAATTCGCAGTCTCAGTAGTATCTAAGAGGAAGTTAAATCATGATCACGACTATTGAGTGGTTGGTTAAACATAAAAACTATATTTCTTAGACAACTAATGGGTGAAGCACACATGGACTAGTTGTTAGATAAAGAATGAGGTTCTTTGTTGCGATTTTCGGCTCTTCAGTGTAAATTAGAAAATCGCGACCATGAAATGCTAGTCACGACTACGAATACCATCTGATAGGCATTTAAAGCAAAATCTGCCTAGCACAACTTGGAGTTTTAGGGATAGTTTTTGATTAACATCCCTTTGGTGATTGTTGCCTATAAATACACCACCAAATAGATGTAAATGCAAGAGAATTTCATTTATTTTAACCAAACTCTTGCAAATTTACCACTCATTCTTCCTATTATTCTTTATGTGTTATTGATTATTTGGTGTTAGCATTCAACACCTTTGTAAGAGGTTGAAGTGTGAGCCTATCCAAAACACTTGTAAAAGGTTGAAGTGTGAGCCTATCCAAAACACTTCTGAGAGGTTTTGTGCGAGGCTAAAAATACAAGTTGTAAGGGTTGTGTGTGAGCCATAAAACACAAATTGTATAAGTTAGGTATGAGCTTGAAAATACCAGTTTAGTTGAGTGGAATACCCAATTGTGAAGAATTAAAGAGTGAATATAGGGTTTGTTAACACCCAAACCATTATAAATATCTTGTGTTTATTTTCTGTTATTATTTTTGACTCTCTAAACAACTTATCCTTCTTTTAAATTTTTAATCTCCTATCAATTCAACCCCCCCCCCCCCCCCTTTTATGGTGCATTAGGCCAACAAGTGGTATCAGAGCCAAGTCTCACTTTAAAGCATAATTGCGTGAGAAAAGATCATGGCACAAGAAGGAATCTACACCCACCTCAAGCCATATTTCAATGAAGCAGACTATACTCATTGGAAGTATAAGATGAAAATCTACTTATATAGTGATGTGGTAGACCTCTGGGACATTATAGCAAAGGAATGGAAGCCACCTACCAAGATGGTGGATGGAAATGAGGAATTGATTCCTAGAGAGGAGTGGGTTAAAGCTCATAGGAGATCTAATGGCAGAAACAAAAGAGCTATAACAATCCTTCTAAGTTCTCTCTCAAGCAAAGAAATTATAAGGGTCCAATATTGTCTTATAGCTCATGGGATTTGGAAGGCCATGAAAAACTACCATGAAGGCACAACCTTAGTGAAATCCAGCCAACTTAAAATGTATGTAACAGAATGGGAGCAATTTATGATGAAGGAGAAGGAAATCATCAAGAATATGACGAATAGGCTCCTTGCAATTATCACAAACATGAAGAAATTTGGGAGATTTCTCACCAATCATGAGGTAAATTCAAAAATCCTAAAATCTTTACCTTTTAAAAAGTTTGGTGTCAAGGTGTGTAATGTCCAAAAGTCCAACCCAAAGATAGGAAAAGTACCAACTGATGTTTTAATAGATAAACTCTTAACTTATGAGCTAGCCTTGAAGAAGGATAAAGAAATGAAGAAGATGAGAGGTCAAGGACATAAATCAGAAAAACCATAAAGGAGGACCTTGGCTCTCAAGTCCTTATCAAAGAATAAGGATGTTGAAGTAGCCTAAAGTGAAGAGAAAGGTGACAAGGAGGAGGAGGAGCTGGCAATGCTTTCAAGAAGAACAAAGGAGTTTATTAGAAGACGAAAAGAAAGAAGAAGCTTCAAGAAAGCAATTCCAACCCCTAAGGAAAAATTAAGTGATGTCACTTGTTATGAATGTGGTAAACACGACCATATCAAATATGATTACCCCAAATTGAAGAAGAAGAAGAAATGGGACAAAGAGAAAAGGAAAAGCTTCAAAGCCACTTAGGATGATAGCTAAAGTGAAGAAGATGAAGAGGAAGAGGTTGTAAACTTATGCTTCATGGGTCAAGAAGATTCATCAAATGAGGTAAGCACTTCATCTTACTCTTATGCAAAATTTGATGAGTTAGATGATGTACTTGATGAGCTTTTAGATGCTCACACTTTGAAATGTCACAAATGAAATCTTATAAGAAGAAATGTACCAAATTATAGGATGAATTTAAATCCCTAAATAGACATGTAAGTGAATTGAGGGCTTCAAATGAAGAACTCAAGAAGTCTATAGAGAGTTTATCCAAGTCATCTTCATCCCTAACCTTATTAAGAAAAGAGAGTGACTCCTTGAACGGTGGAGTCATTGAGCTTAGAAACTATATTTCTTAGTTCCACAAGGGAAATAAAGCTTTGGATACACTTATTGTATCACAAAGACCTTCCTAAGTTAGGCATGGTATAGGCTTCAATGGAGACTCTTTTTTTTACACCTTCACTCTCAACATTTATTAGAGCCTCAACACCTCAAACATCAAGTATTGAGGTGGTTGAAAAGAAAAGTACTTAAAACACTAAACCATCATTGCCTAAGGGCAAAGGTAAGGTGCAACAAGGCTGAAAGCTTATTTCTATGAAGGCCAATCGTGCATACATTTATAATAAAAAACATGCTTACTCAAACACACATAGAAAATTTACTTATTCATTCATGTTCATGCTAACACTCACATCATGTTGGTGTGAGAAAACCCCACACTCATACCATGACAATGTATAAGAGAAAGACTTATAAGTCTAAACTCCAATGCCACTATTAAATGAAGTTTGATCTCATAAACATTTATTGTTATATTAGGAAGGCACAATTCAATTTGAAGGATCCTTCCAAGCCTAACCCCCTAGGACTTAAGTATGCTTGGGTACCAAAGCAAAAATGATTTACTTATGTTGTGTATGATTGTTTGGCAGCTACTAATGAAGCAAATGATTGGCATATGGATAGTGGATGCTTAAAGCACATGACATGCAATAAGAGACTATTTATGGCCTTAAAAAAAAGAAGGGTGGCAACATCACATTTGGAAACAATGACAAGGGTAAGGTAATTGGCATTGGCACCATTGGTAAGAATGGTTGTTCTCTTTTTAATGATGTTTTACTTATGGATGACTTACAACATAGTTTGCTTAGTGTAAGACAATTATGTGATAAGGGTAATATAGTCACATTTGACCTTAGAGAATGCTGAGTTACCACCTTAGTGGATAAAAAAGTAGTCTTCAAAGGTGAAAGGAAGGGCAATATCTACCCAATTGACTTAGACAATTTGGCTAACCAATCCTTTAAGTGTCTTGTGTCTCTTAGCAATGAAGCTTGGCTTTAGCATCGAAGACTTGGATATGCTAGCATGGAGCTCTTACAAAGATTATCAAAAGGAAAGTTAGTGGAAGGCCTTCCCAAGCTAAAGTTCTATAGAGATAAGACATATGGTCCTTGCCAAATGGGAAAGCAACATCATTCTTACTTCGAAGCAAAGAGTATTATAAGTACATCTAAACCTCTTAAATTCATTCATATGGACTTAATAAGACCTACTAGGAGTGTTGTTTAGGAGGAAAATATTATACACTTGTCTTAGTTGATGGTTACTCTAGGTTTACTTGGGTATCCTTTCTAGGTTATAAGCATGATACATTTAAATCTTTTAAAAGTTTTACAAAAAGGATTCAAACTGAAATGTGTTACTTCATTTCTTCTATAAGAAGTGACCATGGAAAAGAATTTTAAAATGAATCTTTTGAATCTTATTGCATAGAGAATGAGATTTTTTATAACTTTTTAACTCTTAGAATACCACAATAAAATCGTGTTGAAGAGAGGAAAAATAGAACACTAGTAAAGATAGTTGAACTATGCTTAATGAGTATTCATTGCCTAATTACTTTTGGGATGAAACTATCAATACTTTATGTTATATTGCAAATCGAGTTTTCAAAATACCCATTCTTAATAAAATTTCTTATGAGCTTTGGAATGGTAGAAAACCTAAGTTGTCATATCTAAGAGTATTTGGAAATAAGTGCTATATCTTGAATACTAAGGATAATCTTAAAAAATTTAACTAAAAAATAAATGAAGGTATTTTCCTAGTTTATTGCACCACTAGCAAAGCCTATAGGGTCATTAATAAGAGTTCAATGGTTGTTGAAGAGTCAATGAATATTGTGTTTGATGAATCTAGTAAGCTTGATCTTGGGAAAGGTCTTTTGTTGATGATCTTATAGGTGATTTTGAGAAATTGAATTTAGAGCATACTACAATAGAGGTGGATAAGGATCATGATGAGAGCAAATCATCAAGAGAAGATAAGGAACCTGAACATCAATAAGTGGAATCACCAAACCAAGATATTCTCAAGGATTAAAGATTTTCCAAGCATCACCCTAAAGACCTAATCATTGGTGATACTTCTAAGGGTCTAAGTAGTAGATCTTAACTCAATATTTTAGATAATAATTTAGCTTTTATTTCCTAATTTGAGCCAAAGTCTTTTGATGAGGCTCTTGATGATGAGAGTTGGGTGATTGCTATGCAAGAGGAACTCAATAAATTTGAGAGAAATAATATGGGGGAACTTATTCTTAGGCCCAAGAAACACCCTATTGTAGGTTGTAAATGGGTGTTTAGGAATAAGTTAGATGAGCAAGGGTTCATCACTGGAAATAAGGCTAGATTGGTTACTGAGGGTTACAACCAAGAGGACATAATTGACTTTGATGAAACCTATGCCCCGTAGCAAGAATAGAGACCATTAGGATTCTTTTGGCATATGCATGTCACATGAATTTCAAACTTTTTCAAATGGATGTCAAAAGTGCTTTCTTAAATGGTGTCATTGAGGGGGAAGTTTATGTTGAACAACCCCCTGGTTTTGAAACACATATCTTTTCAAATTATGTTTTTAAATTGAATAAAGACTTGGTATGAAAGGCTTAGTTCTATTCTTTTGCAAAATGATTTTGAAAAGAGGAATGGTGACACAATATTATTTATCGAAAGGTATAATCATGATACACTAATAGTGTAAATTTATATTGATGATATCATTTTGGGTGCTACTAATGAATTTCTTTGTAAGGATTTTGCTAAGTGTATGACTAGGAAATTTTAGATGAGCATAATAGGAGAGCTCAACCTTTTCCTTGGTTTACAAATCAAGCAAACCAAAAAAGGGATCTTCATCAACCAAGCCAAATACATAAAGGACATTCTCAATAAATTTGGCATGGAAGGATAGAAAGTAGCAAAAACACCAATGAGTACTAACATCAAGTTAGACAAGGATGAATCGGGTAGGTCGGTTGATGATAAGAGATATCGAGGTATGATTGGTTCTCTACTATATCTCACCACTTCTAGACTTGATATAATGTTTAGTGTATGCATGTACACTAGGTTTTAATCTTATTCTAAAAAATCTCATTTAAATGATGTTAAAAGGATTTTTAAATATTTATATGGCACATATCATCTAGGTTTATGGTATCATAGATATTCTTCATTTACCTTCATAGGTTATTCGGATGCAGATTACGTTGGTAGTCTTTTAGATAGAAAGAGCACTTTTAGAACTTACCAATTCATAGGAGCTTGTTTAGTGTATAGTAAGAAGCAAGTTTTGATTGCCTTATCTATTGTCGAAGCTAAACATGTAATTGTGGGTTATTATTGCACCTAAGTCCTTTGGATGAAATAATAATTAAAGGAGTATGGCAAAGTTATTGATCATATTCCTATCAAATGTGACCACACTAGTGCAGTAAATCTTTCCAAGAATCCCATCCAATATTTTAGGAGCAAACATATAGACATTAGGCATCATTTTCTTAGAGATCATGTCCAAAATGGTGATGTAGTGCTAGAATTTATAGATATAATCATCAACTTATTGATATTTTCACAAAACCTCTCAATAAAGAAAGTGTGGACTTTATTAAGAGAGAGTTGGGAATGCTTGATGGAAGCTTCCTGAAGTGAAAAACTGGATCTTATAGAATGCTATTTGGATAATACATTATTCATAATTAAATGATTATTATATGTGATATATGTGATGTTTATTTCTTTGGATGTCTTAATTCGGTGTGCAATGATGCCTCTTTATGCCAATTTACATGAATTAGGCATCAATATATTAAGTGGATCATAGCCTAAAAATTCAAGTATTATCCTTTTATAGTTATCTTTTATGCCTTGTAATTCACAGTCGCTACTCCTTAATTGTCGATCACGATTTATAGGTACTCATCATTCATCTGTCAACCATCAAATAGCAATTGCTAGTTTAGTTCCTCACCACATATTTATTCAAATTTCAAATGTTTTAACCATTGACCACGTCATTTTTATATAATTTTTTATCTGTTACTCATATATTTCATAATTAGAGGTCGCGATTGGCAGGTCACAATCGCAAATTTGAGTAACTACCTGCATTTAACTGATTTGACTGCTAACCATTTGCATCCTCTCATTAAATGATTTTTTGACTTTTTTTGGTCGTTTTCACACCCTTTCTTGGCCTATGAAAACCCTTAAAATAGTGTTTCTATTTATTCTTACTAGAAACCTTCATCTTTATTCTTCCTTACTCTCAAACATCTTATAATCATCTCTCATTTACTATGGCCTCCAAAAAAGCCTTAAGAGTAGAGAAGGGAAAGGGTAGTAGTCTAGCCTTCTGGTCCTCCTAATCTACACATAATGAAAGGAATCACGATGAGGAGAAAGATCAGTATAAGGCAAATTCCTCTAAGATAATCCCACCGAACAAAATTTCCTCAACATTTCTCCTTGATTCTTTTGAGAACAAGGATGAAATCCATGCATATCTATTGAATTTGGGGTGGAATGAATTCATTTTTCTTGATGAGCCTAAATATGAAGAGATTATGTGGGAGTTTATATGCATCGTGACCTTGAGTTAGATAACGAAATCATGTGCTAGACAATATGGGTTAGTGTTTCGAGCATTTGGGGATCCTTTTTACATTACCTTTGAGTAACTTTCAAATCTTTTTAACCTTCAAGTTGGGGATGACATGTCATTCATCATCTCTGCCCTTGATATTATCTACTCTGAGTTTTGGTCTAAAATTTCTATCAAGACCAAACATGACCGCATTACCTCTTTAGCCAAATACAATTGTACCCTACCTTTTTGGCTCCTTCAATGTATCATCACCTTTTATGTTAATGCAAGAGGGGATGGTAATGAGAAAGTATCCCAAAAGGATCTTGCTTTTCTTTTTTATCTCACCAAGACCAAACCAATACAAAATGGTCGTTATCTCATGGATCAATTGATTCACATGAGTACAAAGCCTAAAAGTCAATTTCTTCTTCCCTTCCATGTCACTGTTATCTACCGTAACGTCGATGCTCTTAATGTGGAAAATGAAAAATTCCTTACTAAGAAGCTTCTTCCATCATAAAACTTTCTAGACTTGCCCTACCTCATTAACGCCAAAGCCACACACCCTGATTCATATTCATACACATTGGGTGCTTTTAGGGCAAAGAAACTATAGACTTATTAAGCCTCTAAAAGAAAAAAGCTAGTCATTGAAGAGGGAGCACAACCCGTTCCACCTCTCTAACCTAAACCCAAAGCCAAAATCACTATTGCCTCCATCAATAAGAAGCTTGACAAAATGATGAGGATGATCAAGAGATGATTTCTCCTTTTATTCCACCTATATAGTGATTTGGTGGACCTTTACAAATTTGATGTATGATAAAAGGTTTGACAAGTGCCTTAAATTGCAACCACAAATGGAAAGTAGCAACTGCGAAAGACGAGATAAGAAAAGAAATGAAGAAGAGATAAGAAGTGACCTTTTTAATTGTGATGCACTTAATATATTGATGTTTAATTCATGCAAATTTGCATAAAGAAGAACATTTGCATAAAGAATTAAGACATCCAAAGTAGTATAGTACACATCTATCAAATACAACATTCAATTACTCAAAACAATATACTAAATAAGGAACATTCTAAAAGATCTGATTTTTACTATAGGGAGCTTCCATCAAACATTCCCAGCTTCCTCTTAATGAAATTCATCCTTCATCATTGACGGGCTTAGTGAAAATATTCGTAAGTTGATGATTAGTGTTAATAAACCCCAATACTACATCACCATTTTGGATATGATCTCTAAAAAAGTGATGCCTAATGTCAATGTGTTTAATCTTAGAGCATTGGATGGGATTCTTTGAAAGATTTATTGCACATGTGTTGTCACATTTGATGGGAATATGATTAATAACTTTGCCATAATCCTTTAATTGTTGTTTTATCTAAAGAACTTGGGTGCAACAACAACCCGCAACCACATATTTTGCTTCAGTAATGGACAAGGCAACTAAAACTTGCTTTTTACTAAACCAAGAAACCAAACATTCTCCTATAAATTGGCAAGTTCTATAAGTGCTATTTTTATCTAGTAAGCTACCAGTATATTTAGCATCTGAATATCTTAAAAGACTAAAAAATTAATTCCTAGGATACCATAAATCGAAGTGCAATGTGCCATGTAAATACTTCAAAATCCTTTTAACAGTATTAAGATGTGATTCTTTATGGCATGATTGAAACCTAACACACATTCATACACTAAATGTGATATCGGGTCTGGAGGTAGTGAGATAAAGTCAAGATCCAATCATACCTCTATATCTCTTTTCATCAACAGACTTACCTGATTCATATTTGTCTAGTTTAATGGTGGCACTCATTAAAGTCTTTGCTACTTTGCATCCTTCCATCCCAAATTCTTGAGTATATCCTTTATGTACTTAGCTTGGTTGATGAATATGCCCTCTTTGGTTTGCTTGATTTGTAGGCTAAGAAATAACTTAAGCTCTCCCATCATGATTATCTCAAATTCCTTAATCATACACTTAGTAAAATCCTTACAAAGAGATTCATTAGTAGCACCATATATAATATCATTAACATATATTTATACAATGAGTGTGTCTTGATTGTGCCTTTTAATAAATAAGGTAGCATCAAACTTCCCTTTCTCAAAATCATTTTGTAAAAGAAATGAGCTAAGCCTTTCGTACTAAGCTCTTATAGCTTGTTTCAAACCATATAAGGCTCTATTTAACTTATTAACATGATTTGGAAAGCTATGAGATTCAAAACTATAAGGTTGTTCAACATAAACTTCCTCCTTAATGAGACCATTTAAAAATGCACTTTTAACATCCATTTGAAAAAGCTTAAAGTTCATGTCACATACATAAGCTAAAAGAATCCTAATGGCCTCTAATCTTGCTACGGGGGCATAGGTTTCATCATAATCAATGCCTTCCTCTTAGTTGTTCCCTTTTGTAACCAATCTAGTATTGTTTCTAATAATAAAACTTTGGTCATCTAACTTATTCCTAAACACCCACTCGTATCCTATAATAGGGTGTTCATTAGGCCTAAGAACAAACTTTCATAAATTATTTCTCTTAAGTTGGCTAATTTCCTCTTGCATGGCAATCACCCAACTTTCATCATCAAGAGCCTCATCAATTGATTTTGGCTCAAATGAGAAACAAATGCAAGATTATTGTCTAAAGTATTAAGTTGAGATCTATGACTTACATCCTTGGAAGTATCACCAATAATTAGATCCTTTAGGTGATGTTTGGAGAATCTCCAATCATTGGGAAGATCTTAATCTAAAATTTCTGCTTGTTATGGTTAGAATTCCTTTTCTTCTCTTAATGACTTGTATTCATCATGATTTTTAACAATCTCTCTTAAAGTTGATCCAACTCTATTTTCTCAATGTTACCTGCAATATTATCAATAAGAGAACCTTTCCCAAAATCAAGTTTACTAGATTCATTAAACACAATGTTCATAGAGTCTTCAACAACCATAGTTCTTTTATTGAATACTCTATAAGCTTTGCTAGAGATGGAATAACCTAAAAAAATACCTTTATTTGTCTTATAATAAAAATTTCCAAGATGATCCTTAGTATTTAAGATGTAGCACTTACACTTAAAGACTCTTAGGAATGACAACTTAGTTTTTTTACCATTCCAAAGCTCATAAGAAGTTTTATTGAGAATGGGTCTTTTGATAACATGATTAGCAATGTAACAAGAAGTATTGATAACTTCAGCCGAAAGTAATTAGGCAAGGAATACTCATTGGGCATAGTTCTAGCCATCTCTACTAGTGTTCTATTTTTCCTCTCTACAACACCAATTTGTTGTGGTGTTCTAAAAGTTGAAAAATTATGAGAAATTTCATTCTATAGATAATAAGAATCAAAAGATGTATTTTGAAATTCTTTTCCATGGTCACTCCTTACAGAAGAGATGATGTAACCCTTTTCATTTTGAACACTTTTTATAAAATTTTTAAAAGATCAAAAGTGTCATGCTTATGAGCTAGAAAGGATACCCAAGTAAACCTAGGGTAATCATCAACTAGGATTAGTGCATAATATTTTCCACCTAAACTAGCACTCCTAGTAGGTCCAATTGAGTCCATATGGATAAGTTGAAGAGGTTTAGATGTACTTACAACATTTTTATCCTTTGATGAGGATAAATGCTACTTTCCCATATAGCATGGTCCACATGTCTTGTCCATTAAAAATTTAGCTTGGGAAGACCTTCTAGTAGCTTTCCTTTTGATAGGTTTTGTAGGAGTTTAATGCTAGCATGACAAGTCTTTTATACCAAAGCCAAGCTTCACTGCTAAGTGACATAAGACACTTAAAAGATTGGTTAGCCAAATTGTCTAAGTCAATTAAGTAGTTGTTGCCTCTCCTTTTACCCTTGAAGACTACCTTTTTATCCACCAAAGTGGTAAGTCGACATTCTCTAGTGTCAAATGCGACTTTGTTACCTTTATCACATAATAGACTTATACTAAGCAAATTATGTTGTAAACCATCTACAAGTAGAACATCATCAATAAGTAAACAACCATTCTTACTAATTGTTCTAATGTCAATTACCTTACCTTTGGCATTGTATCCAAAAGTGGCATTGCCATCTTTTTTCTCTTTTATGGCTATAAATAGCTTTTTATTACCTGTCATATGATTTGAGCATCCACTATCCACATGCCAATCATTGTCTTCATTGGCGGTTGATATACAATCCTACACAACATTAACAAATCACTTTTGTTTAGATACCCAAACATACTTGGGTCGTTAGGGGTTAGGCCTAGAAGGGTCCTCTAATTTGAGATGAGCCTTCCTAATATAACAATATATATTTATATGACCAAACTTCATGTAATAATGACATTGGAGTTTAGACATATGAATTTGTCTCCTATACATGGCTTTGGTATGAGTAGAGGTACTTCTCATACCAAGATAATATGAATGTGAGCATGTGCATGAATGGTGAGGAGTAGAAGAGAATTTTGTTTGTATGTTAGGTTGAACATGTTTCTTGGTGTAGATGTATACATGATTAGCCCTTTTTGGCATAGGCTTTGAGCCTTGATGTGCCTTCCCTTTGCCATTGGGCATTAGTGGCTTAATACTATGAGCACTCTTCCTCCCAACTAACTTAATACTAGATGTTTAAGGTCTCAAAGCTCCAATGAAAGTAATGAAAAGGGGATTAGATGATAAGGAGGCTTTATTGAAGCAAAGAATATGTTTAACTAATAGGGGTCTTTGAGATACAATTAATGTATCTAAGGCTTCCTTCCATTTATTGAACTTAGAAATAGAATTTTTAAGCTCAATTACCTCTCCTTTTAAGGTATCATTTTCCTTTCTTAAGGAATTTAGAGAAGATGAAAATTTGTAAAGACTCTTTAAAGTCTTTTTGAGTTCTTCATTAGAAGTTCTTAACTCACTTACAGGGTTATTTAAGGATTTAAATTCATCCTCTAGTTTAGAATATTTTTTCTTGTAAGTTTTCATTTATGACTTATATTTGTCACATCTCAAGGTAAGAGCTTTTAAGAGTTCATCATCCACATCATCTAATGCATCCTAGTTTTCACAAGAATGAGGTGAAGAGCTTACCTCATTTGAAGAGTCATTAGGTACCATGAAGTATAGATTTGCCACTTTCTCATCTTCATTGTCATCACTTGAGTTGTCATCCCAATTAGCTTTGAAACACTTCTTCTTTTCCTTGTCCCTTTTTTTTCAGCTTGGGACAATCATACTTAATGTGGTTTTGTTTGACACACTCATAGCATGTTACCTAACCCATTCTTTCTTTGAGGTTGAGAGATGCTTTCTTAAAGTTTCTTTTATCTTTCCTATTTTTATCAACTCTTTGGTTCTTCTAGAAAACATGACTAGCTCCTCCTTTTCTTTATCACTATCATCATCACTTGAAATAGCCTTTGCTTCTTTCTCTTTGGATGAAGCTTTGAGAGTTAAAGTCTTTTTCTCTATTTTGTCATTCTTGGCCCCTTGCCCCCTCATCTTCTTCATCTCCACATCATTTTTCAATGATAGCTCATAAGTGAGAAGCCTGCCTATGAGGACATCAGTTTGTACCTTTTCAATTTATAGATTTGACATTTGTATGCTATATACGTTAGCACCAAATTTATATAGAGGAAAAGATTTAAGTATTTTAGAGTTTATCTCATGATTGGTGAGTATCCTTCTAAATTTCTTCATGTTTGTGACAATCGATATGAGTCTATTTGCCATATTGGTGATGCTTTCATTATCCTTCATAATGAACAACTCCTATTATATTACATTCATCTCCAATCTGTTGGACTTTACTAATGTTGTGCCTTCATGGTAATTCTCCAAAGCTTTCCATATTCCATAGGTTGTGAGGCAATGTTGAACTCTTCTTATTTCTTCCTTTGATAAGGAACTAAGAAGGATTATCATTGCCTTTTTGTTCCTTCCATTTGATCTTCTATAAGCTTCCACTCATTCTTCTCTTGGGATTAACTATTCACTTTCATAAACCACCTTAGTAGGTGACTTCCACTCTTTTGCCATAATATCCTAGAGATCCACCACATCGTTATCTAAGTATATCTTTATCCTATACTTCCAATACGTATAGTCATATCCATCAAAGTATGACTTGAGATGGGTGTGAATTCCTTCTTAGGCCATTGATCCTTTCTCATATAAGTAAGGCTTGATTGATCTTTTCTCACATAATTAAGGCTTGAATTGAGACTTGGCTCTGATACTACTTGTTATCCCTTGAACACCAAAAAAGGGGTTTGAATTGGTGGGAGTTTAAAAACTTTGGATGGAAGATAAAGTGTTTGAAGATTGGAAGAGAAGTAGAAGGAATGAACACATAATATTTATAGTGGTTCAGACGTTAATGAACCTTACATCCACTCCTTAATTCCTTACAGTTGGGTGTTTTACTAACTCAAAGTGGTGTTTTCAAGCTCACATCAAACTTGTACAATATGTTTTAATGGCTCACACACAACCCTGCAACTTGTGTTTTAGGGCTAACACAAAAACCTCACTCAAATGTTTTTCTCAAAGGCTCACACTTAATCTAATACAAGAGTTTTGACAACTAGGCTAACTCTCAAATCTAATTACAATGGTGTTTAATGCTTACAACCAATAATATTAACTCACATACAAAGAATAAGAAGTTAATAAGTAAAATTACAAGAGTTTGGCTATAATCAATAATATTCTCTTACATTCATATCTGTTTGGTGGATTATTTATAGGCAATAACCACCAAAGAGATGTTACTAACAAACTATGCCTAAATCTCTAAGGTAAGCTAGGCAGATTTTGTATTAAATGCCTGTCAGATGAATTTCGCAGTTGTGACTGGCATTTCACGATCATGACTTTTCAATTTGCACTAGAAAGATCGAAATCCCAGTAGAGAATCTCATTTTGTTTGTAACGGCTAGTCCATGTGTCATGCTACTATTGGTTGACCAAGAAAAATAGTTATTGCATTTATCTAACCAATTAAAAGTCGCGGTTGTGATCAATGTTCTTTTTAGATGCTATAGTGACCGTGAATCCTTCTGTTTAGTAAGGAAAAATTACTTCCATGGGTTGCAGTCTCGATAGCTTTTTTGCACTTGCAAATTTTGATATCCCAATGGTTATCTTGGACACTTAGCATGTTATGTTACAAACTTGGTTCCCTTCATATAGCTAGAAAAGTTGCATTTGCAACTAAGAACGTGAACACCACTGCGAATCACATTGTATGACAATCATGTCTTCCTTGGTTGGATTGCGGCTGCGATTTGCTCCATAAATTTGTCTAGTTCAAGTTCATCCATTCTTATTGCAAGGTTGTGGTCGCGATTTAGAAGTTCTTGACCGTGAATTTGGATGCCTTACTCAATGTTAGGGATTTAGACTTCCATCTAACTTCCAATGCAAACCTAACTTAAAAATTGTAAAAATAACACTTAAATACGATAGTAGTACACACATCATTTGTCCTTTCTCTATTCCCCTATATTTAAACCAGGCTCTATCCATTCTCACCTTACAACTCTTTCATCACCTCACTTACTTAATTCTTCCTTTTGAACTTTAGTCATTCTAACTTAATTATTTCCCTTCAGACTTTAATTATTTCCCTTCAGACTTTGATTAAAATTCCAATGGATTCTACAATGGGTTTTGCAGCGTTTGCTTACAACGAATAATAAATTCCTTTAATACCATTTATTTGTCTTATTAGAAGTAAGAAGAATGTTAGAATTTCTAACTACAAGACATATGGACTTATATTTGAAGAGCCGATTCCTGCATTTTTTAAGTTGGATACGAACAGTTGTAATATAAGGCAAGTACATAATAGGGTAGGCCACATCTTTATTTTTAAGGCTCTTAAAAATATAACTAAAATTAAAGAAATAAAATAAAAATTAGTGCATGTAATATATTATTAAATTAATGCATGTTATATTAGTTTTTGTAAACTACTAAATTAATTTAGGAAAAACAATTATGAGGATAGAAAAAATTAAAGCAAGAAAATAAATAGTGCATGCCTAGCTAGGCCAGGAATGCACCTAGCTATCAGGCTGGATGTTTAGACAACCAGGCGTGTGTCTGGCCTGTCCAAGCATTTGCCACTTGGTTGTCCATCTATTTGAGGATAAAAAGCAATACTATAACTCAACTTAATACCTAAAGCCCGTCATAAACTCACCCAAAATCGAGATGTAAATTGCAAATCTCCATATGATATAATGGATACTAGTACATCATGTAATGTAACAATTTCATTCACATATTTCTTAACTAAGTAGTCAAATGAACTACCCCCATCGAATAGGTAAAAAATGAGCTAAATTTGTAAATCAATCAATGATCA
Organism: Omphalea diandra; assembly: GCA_949677035.1. NCBI lineage: Eukaryota > Viridiplantae > Streptophyta > Magnoliopsida > Malpighiales > Euphorbiaceae > Omphalea > Omphalea diandra. The sequence goes on along the minus strand of CATIWR010616305.1, from coordinate 1,693 downwards.
CCCATATGACATCATTCTTCTTTAAAGTTCTTAGTAATCTATAAACAAAATTCAAGGTTATTCTCTCCCATTTCCATACCAGAATTAATAATGGTTTCAATTTCCCAACTAGTGCTTAATGTTCTATTTTGATTTGCTGACAAGTAAAACATTTTAAAACATAAGCTGCCACATCTTTCTTCATTCTAGGCCATCAAAATGAGATCACAAGGTATTATACATTTTCATCATTCATGGATGCAACGCATATAGAGCATTATATGCTTCTTTTAGGTTTTCTTTATATGAGTTACCAACATTAGGCACACAAATATGAGATCCCAACATAAAGGCATCATTTTGAAGATCAAAATCTATGTTTTCCCCTATTTTACCCTCTTAATAATTTTTTTACAACTTCAAATCCTTGCATTATGCTTCTTTAATTTGTTTATGGAACATTGGTCTCACTTGAAAAGTAGCAGTTAGTACCCCATTCTTTTGCATATTTAGTTCCATATTCATATTTCGTAGTTGAACTAAATAAGATAGTGGAAATACTTATAAATGAGCTATGCTACTTCTAGATTTTCTACTCAAAGCATTTATTGCCATATTTGCCTTCCTTGGATGATACTCAATGATGCAATCAAAATCTTTTAGCAATTCTAACCACTACCTCTATTTTATGTTTAATTCTTTGTAGCTCAATAAATACTTCAAACTCTTGTGATCTTTAAATATTTGAAAAGTTTATCCTTACAAGAAATGCCTCCATATTTTCAAAGCATACACAATAGCAACAAGTTCTAAGTCATGTACCGGATAAAATAATTCATAGGACTTTAATTATTAGATGCATATGTAATTACCTTACCATGTTACATTAAAACACATCCCAAATCTTGATGAAAGGCAATGGTGGAAACTATAAATCCTTCATTACTTGTAGGAATGGCTAACAGTAGATTAGATATTAATCTATTTTTTAATTCATCAAAACTTTCTTGGCATGCTTCAAACCACTAAAATGTGATATTTTTTCGATATAACTTCGTCAAAGGAGCAACTATAAGTGAAAAATCTTCAACAAATTGATGATAATACCTAGCTAGTACTAAGAAACTTTAGAATTCTACAACATTTCTTTAGGATTTCCCATTTTACTAATAACAATTTTCTTTGGATCTACCTCTTTACCTTTCCTAGAAACTATATGTCTTAAAAATACCACATGATCATTATAAAACTCACACTTGCTTAATTTAGCAAATAACTACTTGCCTCTCAAAATATACAATACAATTCTCAAATATTATTCATGTAACAACCATATTCATTTACATAACTCATATCATTCATGTCCAAAATACATATGCATAAAGGTTTAACCATCCTACACACACAATCAAACATTTATTTGATGTACATATATGTATATGACACAAGGAGAGAGAGAGTTTGGATTCAGCTAACAACCTGTGGTCCATATGTCTCAATGTAAAACAGAAAGCACCAAAGTGTCCAATTCCTATTTTTCAGTATCTGAAAAAATTTTTACGATTTGGTGAATTGCGACTCAGTGAATAAAAACAATAATCAAATTCTCATGGCATAATCCATAATCAAATATCATCAAGATACATTGCAAGTATAACAATTAACTATGCAAGTGCAAATGCAATAGCTTTGTTTTTGTCGTGACCGAGCAAGG